>JADDMT010000045.1:0-252369 GCA_021401465.1 Teratosphaeria epicoccoides
TGACCGGCTTTCTATCGATCGCTTGTAGCGAGAAAGCATTCGTTTTCGCCTGTAGCTTTATCCTAGCTGTCCTGGCGAACTTGGGCGTCATGAAGATTCCAGTACATCCTGAATCTATTAAGGCCCTGGCTAGCGTCTCGTCGATGTGCAACTATACTCTAAGGTTGTTCGCGTATCTGGCGCCGATCGCGGCACATCGTTGCAGCCCTGTCTGGTCCGTCCGTAGGTCTAATTCTAGCGGACCTCGTCGTTTCCCAAATAACTGTCTTCACGGACTAGTTCAGGGATCGTGCGGTCTCGGCTTCTTCTGTAAGCGTTACCGTTTTCTGGCCTAAGAGATCGTTCGCGTTCTTGGCCTCGCTGTTCCTGCGCGTTCCTTGCGTACTCCATCTTTAAATGATAGACTCGGAGTCGTAGCGCTCGTGGAATCTGAATACCTTCGTGGGTTAGGTAGCCTCCCTAGGGCGTGAACTCTACCCCGAACGGTACAATTTCTTAGACAACTTTCTGATGCGCGTGAGGTTAAGCTACGACCGGTAGTCTCCTCAGGTGTCGTCGCATACGGTCGGCTAGTTCGTCATACTGAAGCTAGTCGACGTGTTGTACTCCATTAATCCATGGGCAAGCCTGAGCCTACTAGTTCTGTATGATCCGGATAATGTCGAGTCCGATGTCATGTAGCGGCATAGCCTATCGCTCTATGCTCTCGTCTTCCTCGGAATCAGGAATGACGGCTTCGACAAGCTCGTAGTTGTCGTCCGAACCTTCTTCTTCTTCTTCTAGTTCCTGTTCTCTCAGGACTGTCGTACTAGAAGGTGTACCCCTTAGCGCATAGATCGACTGTGCCTTGTTTCGGCTAGGGTACTATCTGGAACCATCTTTATCACTCTTGTGAATTCGACAATCGTCGTCGTAGCACGTAGTCCAAGTAAGTGCGGCATGGTCCGGTTCTCGAGTAGCGGCGACCTTTTGCTTAGGTGCCGTCGTTGTCGCGCGAGCCTGCTCTATCCTAGGCAGCTCTTGTCGTTGCTTCTTAGCAAAACATTCGCGGGAAAAGTGTCCTTTCTTTCCGCAGTTGTGGCACTTGAGATTACTCTTGTCGAATGGCTTCTTCAGACCATTCTAGGGAGGAGAGCCCTTCCGCGGCTTTCCTCGGGGTCCATTCCTCGGACGCCCCTTAGTCGCATCTAACTCCATAGGTTAGAGACCGTAGTAATCGCTTCGCCATTTCGGTGCCGATTGTTAGACCTTATGGTTAGCCTACGCCGGCTTGCGATTTCCATGTTGTCGTTCTTGCTGTCGTTCCTAGATGCGATTATCGATTCTAATCGCGAGATCGCTCATTTCCTTGAGTGTCGTTAGCCGATCTCCTTGGGCAATTTCATCTTTAACCGTCTCCTTTAGTCCCTAGTAGAACTGAGCGGCTAAAGCGTTATCATTCTAGTCGACTCGAGCAGAGAGGGTCTAAAAGTCCGCGCGGTACTTCGTGGCGGAACCCTTCTACTAGATTCCTAGGAGAGCTCTTTCGGCCTCTTGTTGCTCATTACCGAGCCCGAATGCTTCGCGTAACGCCTTAAACAAAGACTTGTCTAAGTTAAGAATCTCCCTAGTCGTCGTCTTCCTAGCTTCGGCGCTGCTGACGTGATCCAGATAATCCGTTAGATGAGGCTAGATAAACTCGAACGCTAGTCCCTTTAGGTAAGAGACAATGTACATCATTCGCTTATAATATGTCGTAAACCGTTCTGTATCTACGTTAAATGCTAACTAGCATTATAGGATAAACATCTTGACTTGAGATCGTTGTCCTGTGAACTCTGTAGGGCTTCCTATCTTAAAGCCGTTGTTGCCGTGTCCATTCCTAGTAGTTGAACCTGCGACGGATGCTAGAGCCATCTCGCTAAGGTGAATGGATTCGAGCTACTACGTGATTTGAGGTATAGCGGCAACTTGTTCTCATGGTGTCGGTTGACTGTCGCTAGAGCTTGAACTAACAGTTGAAGAACTACTTGACATAGGCGTATGTTAAGCGCTCGCCGAGTCTCCTGATGCTTCCCTAGAAGTAGTGCTCAAAATGTCATAAGGGTAGGTGCTGATAGCAGGAAGGTGACCAGGTGTTAGACTCGGGAGCTGTGAAGAATATCGACAATAGCAGTTAACCTTGTAACTGACTCTCCTCTAAGCAAGAGAGGATTGAATTAAGATTAAGCACGAAGCTCCTAACTGCCTGTCCTAAAGCTACCCCTATATACTAGAGAGCGACAGAGCAGCTCTGTTAGATCTGTCGACAGACCTGATAGATCTGTGTCTGTAGATCTGTGGACTAACCCCACAGATCTAAGGGTCTGTCATCACGTGACAGATCCCTTCTTCCTTGCAAGCCTATGGATCTGTAGACTAACCCTATAGATCCGGGGATCTGTCCTTACGTGACAGATCCTTTCTTCCATGACTATGCCTATGACTCATAGTACTCCTATGACGGTACTATGACTCATAGCACTCAGGACCCACATGATCCTGTATCCTACAGTACTCCGGACAGTACTCCTGACACTCATGACATAGGAGTACTGCGGGTTTCAGGATCATGAGGGTCCTAAGTGCTATAAGTCATAGGCATAGTTATAGGAGAAAGGATCTGTCACGTAAGGACAGATCCCTAGATCTGTAGGGTTAGTCTACAGATCTACAGGCCTACAAGGAAGAAGGGATCTGTCGTAGGATAATAGACCCTTAGATCTGTAGGGTTAGTCTATAGATCTACAGACACGGATCTATCGGGTCTATTAACAGATCTAACAGAGCTACTCTGTCTCTCTAGTATATAGGGGTAGCTTTAGGATAGGCAGTTAGGAGCTTCGTGCTTAATTTAATTCCCTTTCCCTAGGGGATAGTTAGTTATAAGGTTAACTGCTATTGTCGATATTCTTCATAGCTCTGCGAGTCTAACACCTAGTTACCTTCCTGCTATCGGCACCTACCCTTATGACATTTTGAGCACTACTTCTGAGGAAGTATCAGGGGACTCGTTAAGCGCTTAACATACGCCTATGTCAAGTAGTTCTTTAGCTGTTAGTTTAACTTCTAGCGACAATTAACTAACACCACGAGAACAAGTTACTACTATACCTTAAATTACGTAATAGCTCGAATCTATTCACCTTAGTAAGATGGCTCTAGCATCTGTCGCAGGTTCAACTACCGGGAATAGACATGGTAACAATGGCTTTAAGATAGGAAGCCCTACAGAGTTCATAGGACAACGATCTTAAGTCAAGATGTTTATCCTATAATGCTAGTTAGCATGTAACGTAGATACGGAATAGTTTACAACATATCATAAGCGAATGATGTACATTGTCTCTTACCTGAAGGGACTAGCGTTCGAGTTTATCTAGCCTCATCTGACAGATTATCTAGATCACGTTAGCAACGTCGAAGCTAGGAAAACGACAACTAGGGAGATTCTTAACTTAGACAAGTCTTTGTTTAAGGCATTACGCGAAGCGTTTAGGCTTAGTAATAAGCAACAAGAGGCCGAGAGAGCTCTCCTAGGAATCTAGCAGAAGGGTTCCGCCATTAAGTACCGCGCGGACTTTTAGACCCTCTCTGCTCGAGTCGACTAGAATGATAATGCTTTAGCCGCTTAGTTCTACTAGGGACTAAAGGAGACAGTTAAAGACGAAATTGCCCGAGGAGATTAGCTAACGACATTCAAGGAAATAAGCGATCTTGCGATTAGAATTAATAATCGCATCTAGGAACGACAGTAAGAATGACAACATGGAAATCGCAAGCTAGCACAGGCTAACCATAAGGTCTAACGATTAGCACCGAAATGGCGAAGCGATTACTATAGTCTCTAACCTATGAAGTTAGATGCGACTAAGGGGCGTCTAAGGAATAGACCCTGAGGAAAGCCGCAGAAGGGCTCTCCCCTCCGGAATGGTCTGAAGAAACCATTCGACAAGAGTAATCTCGAGTGCCACAACTGTAGAAAGAAAGGACACTTTGCCCGCGAGTGTTTTGCTAAGAAGCAACGACAAGAACTGCCTAGGATAGAGCAGGCTCGCGCGACTATAACGGCGCCTTAGCAGAAGGCCGCCGCTACTTGAGAACTAGACTATGCCGCACTTACTTAGACTACATGCTATGACGATGATTGTCAAATTCACATAAGTGATAAAGATGGTTCTAGATAGTACCCTAGCCGAAACAAGGCATAGTCGATCTGTGCGCTAAGGGGTATACCTTCTAGTGTAACAGTCCTAAGGCAACAGGAGCTAGAAGAAGAAGAAGAAGAAGGTTCAGACAACAACTATGAGATTGTCGAAGCCGTCATTCCTGATTCCGAGGAAGACAAGAGCATAGAGCGATAGGCTATGCCGCTACATGACATCGGACTTAATATTATCCGAATTATACAGAACTAGTAGGCTTAGGCTTGCCCATGGATTAATAGAGTATAACATGTCGACTAGCTTTAGTATGACAAACTAGCTAAGTATATGCGACGACACCTAAGGAGACTACTAATCGTAGCTTAACCTCACGCGCATCAGAGGGTTGTCTAAGAAATTATACCTTTCAGGGTAGAGTTTACGCCCTAGGGAGGCTACCTGACCTACGAAGGTATTCAGATTTCACGAGCGCTACGACTCCGAGTCTACTACTTAAAGATAGAGTACGCAAGAAACCCGCAGGAACAGTAAGGCTAAGAGCGAGAACGACCTCTTAGGCCAGAAAACAGTAACGCTCAGAGAAGAAGCTAAGACTGTACGATCCCTGAACTAGTCCGTGAAGACAGTTATTTGGGAAACGACAAGGTCCGCTAGAATTAGACCTAAGGACAGACTAGACAGGGCTGCAACGATGTGCCGCGATTGGCGCTAGATACGCGAACAACCTTAGAGTATAGGTGCACATCGACGAGACGACAGCTAGGGCCTTAATAGATTTAGGATGTACTAGAATCTTCATGACGCCTAAGTTCGCTAGGACAGCTAGGATAAAGCTACAGGCGAAGACGAATGCTTTCTCGCTACAAGCGATTAATAGAAAGCCGGTCATGTATAACTAAGGAATAGTTGACGAAGAAACCGAGATAATGCCTCTGCAGATAGGACACTACTAAGAGATGCTCTAGTTCGACATCATGGAGTCACTAGGCTCGGATATAGTACTAGGGTTGCTATAGCTAAGAAATGCTAACCCCTATATTAATTAGAAGAATGAGAGGATCTAGTTCCCGGAACTCTTAAGATCGATACCTCTACCTGTAGTACACGACGTACTAGGCAAGATCGAAATATGTGTTATGACATCAAGCGAGATAGTAGCCGCCATTAAGGATCTAGAACAGGAAGTGTACGTCTTATAGGTTAAAGCAACGCAAACGGAAGTCAGGGTCGAATTCATAGTTCCTGATAAGTATAAAGAGTTCGCTACTGTTTTCGAGGAAGAACCTGACTAAGAAGCTCTGCTAGAACACTAGGAGTAGGACTACAGGATACCCTTACTCCCTAGCAAGACACTAACGAAGCAATTAGTTCGCCTGTTATTAGCAGCGAAACTAGAGATTCTCCGGAAGTACCTAGAAGACAACCTCTAGAAAGGCTTCATCCGCGAGTCGTAGTCCCTAGCTAGATATCTAATCCTGTTTGTGCCTAAGGGGGAAGATGACTAGCGACTCTGCGTAGATTATTGTAGATTAAACGACATCATAATAAAGAATAGTTATCTGCTTCCTTTGCTCTCAGAATTACAGGACCGCCTATAAGGAGCAATGTAGTTCTCGAAGTTTGACATACCTAGAGCGTATAACTAAATTCGAATTAAGGAAGGCGAAGAATAGAAGACTACGTTCCGAACTAGGTTCGGATACTACGAGTACATAGTCATACTATTTAGGTTGACAAATGCCCTAGCTACATAGTAGGCATTTATTAACAACGTGCTACAAGAGTACCTCGACATCTTTGTAGTTATATACCTAGATGACATCCTCGTCTACTCCCGGACGATCGAAGAGCATAGGACTTACGTATATAAGGTACTTTAGAAACTCCAGGATTACTAGTTAAAGGTTAAGCCTTAGAAGAGCAAGTTTCATAAGCAGGAAGTATAATTCCTTAGCTACGTAGTAGCATAGAATAGAATCAAGATAGACACTAAGAAAGTCTAAGTTGTAAAAGAGTAGCCTACGCTAACTAATGTTAAGGAAGTATAGTCCTTCCTTAGGTTCGCTTACTTCTACCGAAGATTTGTAGCAAACTATTCGAAGATTATAGTACTACTTATGACTCTTACTACAAAGGATACACTATTCATATAGGACAACGCCTAACGGAATGCCTTCAAGGAACTTAAGCGACAATTCACAGATCAGCCGATCTTACTTGTATTCGACCTAGATAAGCCTATCATAGTCGAAACAGATGCCTCTAACGTAGCACTTAGGGCATGCTTAAGTTAACCAGGACCGAGTAGACGACTACAGCTAGTCGCCTACTACTCAAGGAAATTGTCTAGACCTAAACTCTAATACGACATCTATAATAAAGAACTTCTAGCTATAGTAGACGCCTACAAGGCCTAGCGAGTCTACTTAGAAGGTTCTAAGTACTAGGTCACGGTCTACACAGACTATGAGAACTTGCGATACTTTATAACAACGAAAGAATTAAACTAACAACAGGTTCGGTAGAGTAAGGAGCTCTCTAGTTTTAACTGCAAGATCGTCTATCGTAAGGGGACCGATAACGCACGCGCTAATGCACTTAGCCGCTAGACAGACTACATGAAGGGTATAAAGCAGGAGAAACATGCTGTTCTCTAGGAAAATAGCAATAGCACGCTAGGAGTTAACCGACTTGCAGCCATGACTATCACATAGACTAGTAAGTTTTAGGACGACCTGAAGAACGCGCTAGTCTACGACCTAACTGTACTTGCTGTCCGCGAAGACATGAATAGACAGGAGGATTAGGAAGACGAAGATAGAATCCTTCTATTTCAAGAATTAGTATACATGCTAACATCTTTACGATTAGAGCTACTACGACTCTAACATGACGTACCTTAGGCAGGACACCCGGGAGTGTCTAAAATGAAGCAAATTCTCTAACAAGAATATTACTTCCCTAGGATAAGCAAGGTAATCGAGGACTACATCTGTCGATATGTAACTTACTAACGAAGTAAGCATAACTGTTACAAACTGTATAGGCTACTATGACTACTTAAGGTACCTTAACGGCCATAGGAGTTGCTCGCCATGGATTTTATCGTTAAACTACCTTAGTCGAGAGAACCCGCTACGAATGAGTTCTTTGACAGGATCATGGTAGTAGTTAACTAATTCACTAAGTTTAGGAAGTTTATCCCTTACTACGAAGACTTCAAGACTAAAGATATTACATATGTCTTCATTAAATAGGTAGTAGCACTACATAGCATGCTATAGGACCTAGTAATAGATCGAGGATCCGTGTTTACCTCTAACTTCTAGAGAGCCCTAATGAGACAATTCTAGGTCAAACATCGACTAAGTACTTCCTTCTACCCTTAGACAGATAGACAGACAGAACGTCTAAATCAGACGTTAGAATAGTACCTTCGATCCTATGTGAATAGGGACTAGAACAACTAGGTAGAATTGTTGCTAATAGCATAGCTCGTGTATAATAGTATGCTAGCAGAGTCGACAGGACTCTCGCCTTTTCAGATGGCATATAGATTAGCTATAGAAGACATCCCGGACGTCTTAGCTAGTAATCTGAACCTAGTAGCACTTAGACGAGTAGAACATCTACGCTAACTACAAACAGAAGCACGACTCGACCTGTAGTTCTATTAGCAGAACATAGCACGGTATGTAAATCGTAAGAGAATTATGGGACTAATTCTAAAGGAGGGGGACAAGGTATATCTCCTCTGCCGTTACATCAAATTAGACAAGCCAAGTAAAAAACTAGACGCTGTAAAACTAGGACCATTTAGGATTAAGGCTAAGAAAGGACCAGTTAATTTTAAGTTACAGCTACCTAAGCAGATGAGAGTATACCCTGTGTTCTATGTCTCTCTGCTAGAACAAGTAGCGCTAGACACTACACTACAAACGGAACCCTTACTACTTAACCCTGAAGTAGAAGAACTAGAGTATACTATCGAAAAGATTGTTAACGCTCGCTAGCAGGACAGACAGCAAGAGTACTTAGTAAAATGGGAAGGATATAGGAGTACCGAGAACACCTAGGAACCCCTAGAACATCTGCGAAACTGTTAGTAAAAGATACGGAGTTTCGAGAAAGGAACGAACCTAGGAAGAAGATCCTAAGCCACGACTAGACTCCTGCGGGACGCTATCGATCGGCTTAGCTATCACGCTATCCAGGAAACCCTAATATGAGGCGTTAGTGAAACCCTCTATTACGCTCTATGTCGTAGGACTAAGAGCGAGACCCGCTAAAGGATCTAGGTTAAGAAGAAACCTAGCCTGCGAGAGAGCCTGTTCCTTGGCCTCATCCTCCCTAATCTCACACTCCTTAAGAGCGCGACTATCCTCGACCTCCTAGTCGACCGCGTCTAACTGTTTTCGAAGACGCATCTCCTTTACATGCGCCTCTATCATCTTCTGCGAAGCCTTAGCTAAGACTACCTTCGCACAATCGAGATTAGTAATTAGTCTTTTCTGCTAATTACCTAACTTCTTCTATTCGACCTCTGTTACCTTCGCGTTGTAACTTCGACAGTTACTAAAGTAACATTACGAACATTTCCCTAAGGAAATGTGTACCTAACAAACGAGCTTTAACTCTTAACACTAAGTACAGGACTTCATGCTGTCCTAGCCCTAACGATAGATTCGATTCGCGTAGCGTTTACGTTTCTGCGTTAAAGGGGCGTTAGTGTCTAGGATGACACAAGGCAGTAATGTAGAAAGAGAAGACATTATAGCACAAAAAAGAAATGACAAGAGAAACCCTGTACTAATAAGGTAGCTTAGGGATAAGCTAGGCTAAGAGGGGGATAGTGTCATAAGTATTAGGAGTACTACGGGTTTTAGGATTATGAGGGTCCTAAGTGCTATGAGTTATAGGCATAGTCATAGGAGAAAGGATCTGTTATGTAAGGATAGATCCCTAGATCTATAGGGTTAGTCTACAGATCTATAGGCCTATAAGGAAGAAGGGATCTGTTATAGGATAATAGACCCTTAGATCTATAGGGTTAGTCTACAGATCTATAGACACAGATCTGTTAGGTCTATCGACAGATCTAACAGAGCTACTCTGTCTCTCTAGTATATAGGGGTAGCTTTAGGACAGGTAGTTAGGAGCTTCATGCTTAATTTAATTCCCTTTCCCTAGGGGATAGTTAGTTACAAGGTTAACTGCTATTGTCGATATTCTTCACAGCTCTGCGAGTCTAACACCTAGTTACCTTCCTGCTATTAGTACCTACCCTTATGACAAACTCTAACTCCTACTAACTTAGTATAGCTAGTATGTAACTACCTATTACATTTTAACAAGGGATATAATAATCTTATATGCTACTCTCTCTATAGTACCCCTATAGGGCTTCTCTAACCCTATAGTACCCCTATAGAGTTAAGCGTAGACATGCTTTCCTAAGTAAGGAGTATTAGGGGATATAAATACCTCCTATACTACCTCTATAATAAGCATAAAGTAGTACTATCTTGTACCTATTAAAAGGTCAGATTACTCTGTTATACTACAAGATATTTTTTATTATCATATAGCTTTATATCTATATTTAATAGACTATGTAGTAAGGAGAAGAAAGCAGAACTAATATTAATATATATGCTATATTAATAGATGAAAATATCTTGTAGTATAACAGAGGAATCTAACCTTTTAGTAGTTACAAGATAGTACTACTTTCTACTTATTATAGAGGAAGTGTAGGAGGTACTTATAATCCCTCACGCCCCTTAGGTATAAGAGCATGTCTAAGTCCGTCTCTATAGGGGTGTTGCAGATTTAGCGACATGAAGTTAGAACGGTATTGTTACATCCTACGCATGGGTGTATCGGACGAATGAGCGAAGGACATACGAGTCAACGTACGAAGGACTCCTGCCAGAATGGACAGGGTCCGCGGCATGCCAAGGGTGGTGCATCGGGGCGTGTGCGGCTCCGATACCCCCCGGTAGTATCAACCGTATCACCGCGATTGCGACCGCGGTTAGAATCGCCCGTAATGGCTGTTTTGACGCTAATTCCAATCGCGCCGCCGCGATTGACGACCGCGATTGAAGCAGCCGAAAGGGCCCTAAGGTAGCCCAGCCCATATTGCTCGAGCTATCAATCAGCATGTCTACAGTTCGTCATCCGTCTCCTCATCGTCGTCCTGGTCATCGTTGGCAGCAACAGGAGCTGGCTCAGGCTCGGGCTCAGGACTCCTGGACTTCACCTTCGCCCCGCTTCTCGTGCCCATCGGCGGTTCTCTCCGGGGAGGGATCACGCCGCCGTCTGGAACCTGCTCCGTGCGACCAGGCTTGGCACTCTCCACTGCCTTGCCTCTTTTGCCAATGCCCCTGAGACTGGGCTGCGATGCAGCGGGCGCAGCGTCGAAGCCATCCGCGTCGCTGAGTTCATCCTCGGTCGCGTCGCGATCAGAATGCTGAGGGGTGTTCTCCTGACGCTCCAGGTCGTCGTCGTCATCTTCTTCCTCGGTCTCATCTGCAGCGGCTTCTTCCACGTGAACCTGAGCCCGCGCTTTGCGTTTGCCGTGCCTTGGCGAGCCAGCTCCGCCCCACGAGCTGCCGTCCCTGGCGTTGGTGACCTCTTCCGCGGTTTTGGGCTTGGTCTGAGCACCCTTGAGCAATCTCTGCTGATCCCTAATCTTGAGCTTCTTGGCATTAAGCAACGCCGCGAACTTCTGCAGCAGCAGCTCTTCATGCTCTTTTTTTGCTCTCACAAGGTCATCCAGCTGTTGATTCAGCTTTACTACCTGCTCCTGGTGCGTTGAAACAGAAGCTTGCAGCGACACGAGCCGTTCTTGGAGCTCATCGCGTCGTATGACTGCCGCGTGCGCCCATGCGAACACATCGATCTCTTCCTCCGACTCCTGAAGCTGAATAGAGCCTAGCCGTTGCGTGATCCCGGCGACACTCCGTCGAATAGTGATGGTAAGCCTAGACCCGTTGACCTGGGCGACGGTGTCAAGTCCTTGAAGATCTTCATACAACGAACCATGATCGGAGCGCTCTTGCAACAATGCGTGCCGGAGGATTGCCTTCCAGTCTTCGAGGGTACCATGGAAGTTGGCGTTTTGCAGTGACTTCAGACCGGACTCCCGGATAGTGGTTTCGAAGACGTGTTCTCCTTCAGAAGCGACAAGCTTGAGATCCAAAGCCTTGGCGCCATGTCTAGCCACAGCGACGAGGAGATGGTCGCCGTCGCGGTCCGTTCGGCGTAATCTCACGACGTAATCGGGGCCCATGGGTTTGGGCATCTGCTCCTGAGTCCAGATAGCAGACGCCAAGAGTCAGGGACGACGCAGTCAGCGGTATTTGGCGAAGGTACTCGGGTACAACTACTCGAAGACCACATCCGCCGCACGCCTGCAAGACCGTTGCCGGGAGCCAAGAAATACCAAACGTCCACCAACACCAGTGCCAATGGGTCATGCAAGCCCTGAACCACAAGTCTGCAGCGCAACAGCCGATGTGCAGCAGTGAAACCAGAAGTGCCAGTCGCACGTCTCACCCTTCGGCACTAGGAGGTAAAGCTGAGACGGAGGTACTCGCAAGCTGCCAGCACGGCCGCACGGGCCTTCCCAGCCTGCGCGTGCTTTCCCGAGACGTACATGCGCTGGGAGACGACTACTGCACACCCTTCCCTACCCATGCAGTAGCCACTCCAAGCCATTTTCCACGTCACGCCCGTCCCTTCTCCACGCAACAACGAAATGCGTGGAGGACAAGGGAGCTGAGCACCACCATCACCGCCCCCATCACCATCACCACCACCATCACCACCACCACCACCACCGGTACCGCCGACATCAACACGACACCGAGCAGCCAGGCGGGGAGAGGGCGCAGGGTGTGTCAGGCCGCCGGCATGGCTGCCATTGAGTCTTGGGATGAAGACCTCGACTTCCAAGGCAACTTCCAGGCATTTGCCGGCACAAGTGTTGGGACGGGTGGACATGGCAGTGTCAGCTCACGACGGAGCGTGCACTCCGAGTCACTGGCGGGCGACGACGATTGGAACGTGGTGCTGCAGCCCGACGACGAGCACAGCACAGATCGTGCGATACAACACGCGAAGCAGGCCGGCATTCCGTTGCCCGCCGGCGTGCCCTCCAGTGCTCTCTTGGGTGGTACCATCAAGCGTCTGGGCAAGGCGAATTCGCGTCGGAAGTTGACCGAGGACTGGGACAATGACCTCAAAATGCCGGACAGCGGTCGGCTGACGCTCCAGCCGAAGCCGAGCAACCCGCAGCCAACGGGAGAGGAGTTTGACGACTTTGATGATTTGGAGGGAAGTCTCGGCATCAGATTCGCCGGCACCAACCGTGATGCTCGAAGTGGCTCGGCATCTGGCATGAGTCCAAGCTTGGGTTCTGCCACGGCTGAGAGCGAAGAGGACGAGCTGCGTGGCTTGGAGCTGCCCCAAGAGCCTCTCGACTTCAAAGCTATCCTCAACAAGCGCAGAGCAGCAGAAGCCGAACTGTCCGATTTGTCTCAACCAGGCACGGCAGGACCCAGTCCTGTGATAGAACAGCCTGCCACGCTGAATGTCCACAAGAAGTCGAAGCTACTCGCCGATGACAATGATGACTACCTCCATGACTTCGAGCTTGGCGGAGGAGACATCCTGGAAAACAAAAAGACCAGGCTCAACAAAAATGTCAAGCTCAGGAGCATCAGGCCTGCAGTATCTAATGCTCAGCGTTCAGGCATAACACTCAATTTCCATGACAGGCCTACCGACAAGCCAATGCACACGCGGTCACATTTGCCGCGACCGGTATCCACCAAACCACCTCGGGCTCTTTTGGACCCTGTGTATGAGACAGGTGCATCCCACGTCCCACGAGAAAGGCGACAACCTACGACAACCAGCGCCCAACTGCTCCGATCTAAGCGCTCGATGCCAGTCCTCGGGAGCAACCGCACAAATGCGTCAAACAATAAGTCATCGAACTTGCCTACGATGCGGGACAGTCAACCGTCTCCTGCTCAACGTGCTATGCCATACCACCTGCGACGCGACTCAGATCCTAATAGGCGGGGTGCGCAGTCGCCACCAGCCCGGCCAAGCTCACGTCTGTCCAATGCATACGTGCCGGAGACGCCTTCGAGATCTGGAAAGTTTCCAAGAAAGGATCTGGCTCCAGCTGCTCTGGCACGTGAGGCTGCCGCTAAGAAGACCCTGACACGGCCCGCCCGAAGGCGAAATTATGGCGATGGTAGTGAACTCGAGATCTTCGATGATCTCCCAACCTCGACCACGAAGGAACAGAAATTTGTGAAAGAGCCAATTGCACGGGGTCCTCCAAGGCCAGGCCTCCGATTGACCCAGAGCAAAGCAGATATGCGAGATCCGGTCAAGCGTGCTGTCCCAGATCGTATAACCACTCCGGCGCCACGAACGCCGGTCAGCCCGACAAAAGGCTTCTGTCAGCATCATCACAACACGCCAAGCTACATGCGCGATACGGCTGCGAGTCGGATAGCGAGGGAAACATTGCCTCGTAATGCGCCTCGTCCTCGCAGTGAGGGGCCATTGCAGCCGCTGGCAACAAATTGGAAGGCTCAAATAGCAGCGCGGACGCCGTTTGCGAGTCCAGGCGAGTCGCGACAAAAGCCGAAGCGCCAGCCTGCCTTGATCACGACCATGAACCAGAGCCAAATGAAGAGTGCGCTCAGCGTCACATGCCCACATACAGTGCAATTTCACTGACACTTTCGCAGGTGCCAACGATAAGGGCATGATCTATAATGCCAAGACGCAAACCTGGGAAGGCAACGAAAATGCCATTGCACATTTTGAATTTCCACCTCCCCTGCAGACACCCACCCCCACAGGTCACAATGGTCATCAGCGACAGAGTTCTTACATGGACATCGCAGACCCCCAAATCCAGTCTTCACCTCCACGAGCCACACCGGCCCTCATCGCACCCATGCAAACCACCGTCGGCGTCCAAGTCAACGGCGGCATGGTCTTCGACCCTCGCCAAATGAAATGGCTCAAACTCAAAGACGGCCGCGACATTTCCGGACCCCTCTCTCCCTCCGTCACCGATGGCGACGAGGAAGAGGACGCATTCGCCGGCATCGAAGACCTGAAAGACGAATACACTCCTGCTGTCGGCGCCGGTGGCGGCATGCAGAGTCCGGTCAGCATGGCTGCGGCGGGCGTTGGAGACGTGCACGAGGAGTTTGATTTGGGTCCGAGGTTTATTCAGTTGCAGAGGGATGAGGAGGCGATGTGGAGGAAGCGGTGTGAGCTTTGGTTTCCAGCGAGGGAGGCGAGGATGGACGGGCAGGGGTGGCGGTGGGCGATTAGGAAGATTGTGCCGCCGTTGGCGGAGAGCGATGATACTCTGTGATCTGCCTGGACGTTCGACGTGCTTCTACAGAGCCTGTTCTGGTGCTTGACGGTTGAGCGAGTCGTCGGTGTTCTGGTTCCGGCTGTCGAGGTGTCCTGGTTCCGACCGTCAAACATGCTTACTGACGGCCTTCGATTGTGGATGGACTTCACAAATCTTGCTATCGAGCGAGATTGCTGCAGGCGCTGGGAGAGGAGGGTCAAAGGGCGTCATACGTGGCGTCTTCTGCTGTGGGGAATCCTTGTTACGTGGTATTGGTTGTCAGCTTTCGTTCAAGAAGCCTGACACTTACGGCCTTGACCGCAATCAGCACGAAGATATGACCTGATGATAACTAATGTTTTCTGCTGGCATATCGTACTCTGCGAGTTTACTCTAGGGATTAGAGTTGATACGATGGTTCATGGTGATTGCGGAGATCTTGAATTTCTGTGACAACACAGGCCTCTCATTGCTGCTCGACCAACACACCATCCTAATACCCTTCCACACCCCCCATCCACCCCCGACCACCATTTCCCATCCCCACCATAACCTCGTTCTCAATCCCCGTAACCAGGTCCTCCTCCTCCGCCTCCACATCCCCACCGTGCCCAACCAAGCCCCCCCTCCAAACCTCCATCTTCTCCAACTCCCTCTCGAAAAACCCATACTCCCTCTCCGCCTCCCCCCACTCCCTCTTTCCCCCCATAACCTCCGGAAAATGTCTCCGGTTCCACCAAAACGTCAGCGCCCTCAAGCTCATCTCCAACGGCACCGCGTCCTCCACGCTCCCGTCCACATCTCCCCACCCGCCGTTCCCGCCCACGCCGCCGCCGCCGCCGCTCAACCAGTCGTCGCGGAGCTCCGCGGGGACGGAGAGGTACACGGCAGTGATGATGCGCATATTAGATTGGCGCCATTTGCGGCCGCAGAAGGGGACTTGGGATTTGAAAAGTTTGAGGGTGTAGTAGCGCAGCGGGGGGATGGGGATCTTGAGGGTTTTTTTGAGATGGGTCGAGGATTTGAACGAGACGAGCATGAGGGTGCGGTGGGTCTTGCGGTGCGTGAGTTTGTGGAGGATGCGGAGGTGGTTGGTGTGGGTGAGGATGTTGCGGTGGTTGTAGTGTTTTATGGGGGTCGGGGGGAGCGGGGTCGTGGGGTAGCCGAGGTCGTCGAGTTCGGGGATGGTCGGAGAGGGGGGTTGGCCATCTTGGGTCTGTGGTGCGTCCGGGTTCTGTGCTTGTGCGGCGGGAGCTTCTCGAGATCGCTTGATGGGTGGTGGTGCGGCTTCGTCCTCAGATTCTCCTGCTTGTTGTTCTCCTTCCTCCTCCCTGAAGGAGGTCGACCCGCCCGGATTTGACGGCAGAGGTGGTCCTTGCGGGCTGTTGCTCTGGCAGAAGTAGAAGAATCCTTGCTCTTCCTTGTCGGTCTTGAAATGGCAGAGACGGCCAATGTCCTGCTGCTGCCACAACTTCAGGCTCAGCGGCACGCACAACGCATCCACCAGAAGTTGGCAAAGATACTCATATTGTAAAATATGATTCACCTTGAACCATTTCAACAGCAGCAAAATCGTACCCGTCAGCGCCTTCTGTGCGATCTCTTGCGAACGAATTTTATCAGTCTCGTCCGCGGCACCTGCAGCCCCGTTGGTGCCGTTGGGTACTCCATTGACACTTTTCTCTGCTTTGCCGCTCACACCGTTCGCGTCTTGGAATTGAATGCCAGGCTGCAAACTCCCATTGCGAACGCCAATATCATTCAGAACGATTTGCAAATATTTGAGCACAACGATGACAAAGCTCTGCAGATTCGGGAGTGAGTCGTGGTAAAAGTCATCCACCATCTTCAGCTTCCTCTCCTGGTCAGACGTCTCTAATGGCTCTCCCTGCCCAGCCGTCTCTTTCTCCGGCTCCCCCGGCTTAGAAGCAAGCTCAAAGTCGTCGACATCCTGATTTGCATCATCACCGTTCGGTTTCCATCCCCGTTCGACCTTCATGTAATCGACACGAGCCTCCCACAACTGCTTCAAACCCCGGGTAGCTCTCATACGTTTGCTGAACAGCTCTGCCGCCTCCAAGATACTGGTCGGAACGTCTGATCCTTCCCACCTCCTCCCCACCAGTGCATCCTGCAATTGCGTACTACCTTTCCCGCCTAGCTCCGAACTACTACCGTCCAGTGGAGGATACAAAAAGGGGAACATTTGATTTGTCTGATAATTCTGCTTCTTTCCGGCCTTGCCAGGACCGGCAGGCGACGGCGGAGGTGACGGAGCTGGTGTAGCAATGTGGACAGGCTGATGCATGATGGAGTGTGTGCCAACGTCAGGTGCACCTGTGAAGACACTTTCGCTTGCTGATGATGAGATGGGTTGCTGTCGATGTCGCAGAGGTGGCAAGATACTGTTGTTATCCGGCTCTAATGGGAACATAGATGCTGGAGGCTGGTAAGCTGGGTACTTAGAGCTGATTTCTTGTCGGAAGAGATGATAGTCCAGCGGCGATGCTGTGATGATCGGCTTGCCTCTTGAGTCCTTCTCTTCTTCTGCATCTCCGCCACTTGCTTTCTTCTTGAGGGCATTCTTGATGTTCTCCACATCCTTGATACCGCCAAAAGTCACAAGCACGCATTTCCACGAAAGCAGAAGCATCTTTGTAAACGGCACAGGCGCATAGTCGTCCCATCTCAGCTTTGCCACGACTCCAGTGAAGAAATTGAGCACTTTCGGCTCTAGAATCAAGACGTCCTGCTTCATCGCCTTGCCAGGACCTCCCTCCGCGCTCCTCGCCACCTCGATGAAGAGATACATCAGCGTCAGGCAACACCAGAGCTCCACACTCTCAGGGCCTCGACTAGCAACTTGCACATCTCCTCTCAATGGATCTGCGGGAACGGGCGAGTTCTCAAATGCCTCGTCGAAGTACTGTCTCGTCAGATCGAAAATCGTCTTAAGCGCACCAGCCGCACGCAGCGCCTCCACCATGACAACGATGTACCGTATCTGCAAGCTGTTATTCTGATACCCATCGATCCCGCTACCCGCCTGATTCTGCTCCGGAAAGTTTTCCGTCAGCGGCTCGCTCGAGGGTCGTCCAGCCGTCTCTTCCCAAACACCCAGAGCGATATACGTCAGCAGCATCAACTCTGTCGTCGGCTTCGTGCCCTCCAGCTCCTCAACGGGCGTCAACCCCTCCACCTGCTTCTTGATGAACGCCTTCCTTACCTCCTCGTCCGCATGCAGCCAATCCCGACTCGGCCCCTCATCCTCCGCCTTCCACTCCTGCCTGAACACGCTCTTGCACAACCTGAGGCTCCTCTCCTCCTGTGCGCTGTAGCTGAACCACTCCTCGATCTCCACCGGGAAGCTCTGCGCGTCCGCATACTCAAAGTCGTATACTTTTCGATCGCCCAGCACTTCTTTCTTCACCTCCGCCGGCGCTGCTTGTGCATTAGGGAATTGTGCACGGATTCGCTTGAGGTCTGCTAATGTGAGAGAGTCTGGTGGCTCTTGCGGGAAATCGGGTGGGTCGAGTGGCTGGTTCGTCGGCGGTGCCGGCGGAGGCTGGCTGGGCGGAGGGACGGAAGATTCGCGTACGAGGCCTGGTCGAATTGGGAGAGTGTCTGCTGGTAGTTGCTGCAGAAGAGGTTGTGTAGGTGATGGCTTTCCCGAGTCAATGAGGACTTCTGCTGTGTCTTTAGGGATCTTGGCATCTTCCTGACTGCTTGACCCGTCTACTGGTGGCAGCGTGGGACTCTCTCCCGCCTTGGGCAAGTTCTCGTTCTCCACTTCGTCCATGCTCGTGTGTGCTCACGCGTCACGTCGCAACGAGTGCCAATCACCGTGGGATTGAGCGCAGCTTCCCGGGAAATGCATGATGCCTTGAGACTTTGAGCTGCGGCAATCCAGGGTCACGTGCAAGCTCCCCATTCACATGCAAGGACCGTTAGCCCAGGTCACCACCACACGACACGAGCTGGGTACAGAGGATGCATGCGCCAAGCACATACACTGTGATGCACAGTTGTGCAGCACATCGCTCTTTGCTTTGCCAAGACCTGCACGCCTACATGCATGCCCGTCTATGATACACCTCGTCGCCAACATGGAGAACAACTAGCGCCATCCATATTATTCTCACATGCAGCCATCTTGTGCTTCCCCGATGTTGTACATTGCTCATTCTAGCCTTCGCCCCGTATTGATGCATTATGTTGTGTCATAAGCAAGTGCTAAAACGCTGTGGAAAAATGTGTCAATGTATAAGCGTGCGCCGCCACATCATTGACAAGCGCCCTCAGCAAGCGGGAGTCTCTCCGAACCGTAGATCCGAATGAGTGTGAGAGGCCAGCGAAATGCTCACCACCTAGGCTCCTCCTAGGAAGCCTGTGGAGCAACCCCCGCACCACCTCTGGGTCCGCCACGTCCACGACCCCGGTGTCCCTCGCCTCGTCCTTCTCCGCCACGGCCGCGCCCGCCACGGAGCTCTCCACGCCCTCTACCATCACCTCGAAACCCTCCACGGCCCTCACCGCGTCCTCTGCCGCCACGACCGCGATGCTCGCCATGCCCACGACCTCTGCCCCGGTGACGACCAGCCACGTTCTGGAAGCCGTCGTCCTCGGGTGCTGGAGCAGATTCAGCTGGAGTGGAAGACCAGCCTTCGGAGGCTTCTTGAGTCTGACCTGCAGGCTTGAGATCCCATGCCTCACCTGACGCGTTGCCTGGAGCGGACTCGAGAGCCGCGGCAGGTGCGGCGGCGGCCACATCGTCAGCCCAGTTGCCGACCTTGCTCTGCTCGTCCAATGTCTGAGGAGGGGCACTGGAAGGAGCAGGGACCTCGACCTCGTCATTCGGCCTCGGAATGACTTCGTAGCTGTCCTCGAGACTCCCGCTCTTCTCCGCACTAGCAGCAGTAGTGTCCCAGCGGTCGCCGGCTGCGTTGCCCGTGCTATCGCCGACGGTGGCCTGAGCAGCAGATTGGTAGTCAGGGACGCGGTTGGGCTGCTCTGCTTGTTGCTCGGTCAGACCCGCGTGCGTGAGGGTCGGGTCGGAGCTTTGAGGGACGGAGTGGGATGACACGGGGTCAGCTGCAGCGTTGGCTTCACCGGCGTCGTTGGCCCATGCCTCTTCGGTTTGGTAAGGAGTGGGATAGTCGAGGGCAGATTGCTTGATTTGGGAATCTGAACACATGTCAGTGATGCTTAATGCGCAACGATACGAGGGGCACTCACACGTGACGTTCGTTGGAACACCCTCAATACTCGGCACCGGCTCCTCGGTCCCCTCGATAATGCTGACTGCCGTGCTGACCGCCTTGTCGTCACCGCCATACACGAGCAACAGTGCGCCCTCGAATGCCTGGTTCTCCTCCGTGCCTGCCTCATCCTCAATCGCGCGCTTTGCAGCGGCAGCCCTCAAGAACCGCGAGAAGACCAGCAACTTCTCCTTGAACTGACCCGCACTCGCGGTCACACCTTCGACCCGTAACTCTTCTCTAAGCTTCGCGACCTCCTTCTCGTGCTGTGCCACCCATTCATCCTTCTGCATCTCCATCTGCTTCTGGTAGTCATCGTTCACGCTCCTGAACACCTTGATTTGCTCCTCCAGCGCTTCACGCTGCGACACCAATTGCGGCTTCTTCTCCGCTGCCGCCTTCTGGTCCGTATTGATCTTGCGCTGTGCCACCAGATCGCTAAGAGATACGCCCGGATTTGCCTCGATTATCTGATCGATCTTCTGCAGGCCGGTCAGACGCTTGTTGATGTTGCGAATCTGCTTCTGGAGCTCCTTAATGTGCGGGTGCTCGTAGCTGCCGTTCGCGTCTACGTGGTTGGAGTCTTCCTTGGGTTGCTCAGGCACGGCAGGCGATAACTGCGCAGAGCCATTGGTGGCTGCTTCCGCCTTCGCCTTCTTCTTGCGGGCCGACTTGGACTCGCCGCCGCCGCCAGTGACTGTGTCAATAGCTTTCTCGATAATGCTCGCCATTGTGCAGTAGGTAGCTCTCAATTGGTTAGCTTGATGATGGTCGATGGTACTCGATTGATGCGCAGCTGCTTGTTGAAGTAGAGCTGTGTTACCACAAAAGTTAAATGCAATGCAAGTGTTTTGTGCTCAGCTTCGACTTGAGCTTTCTCGACGGGAGCTCCGAGTCGCGTGTCCAAGTCGCGAGCTGAGACATGAATCAGCGACCCCTACCTTGCTCCAGTCTCATGACTCGCGCCCTCTTGCGCTTGCACTCTCACACCAGCGTGCATATGTGGAGGCAAAAGACAGCATGGCTCTCACGAAACGCGACTCGGATCTGACCTTAATGCCGCCGCCGCCGCCAAAGCGCCAAAAGCGACCAGCCAAAGTCCTTGACGAAAATGTTTACAGCCATGCCCTTTCACACATTATTGCAAGGGACTTCTTCCCTGGTCTACTGGAGACAGAAGCACAGCAGGAATATATGCAAGCACTAGACTCAGACAACAAAGACTGGATCAGAGAGGCAGGGAGAAATTTGAAGCAGGTCATGACTCCTGGACCCGTTGGGCGCAGACGGGTGGGAAGAGGGACTGGCTTTACGCCGAGGAGGACGACTCCGGTGGGAGACACGCCAAGCAACTTCGTGGGAGACACACCTGGGCAGACTCCCGGGACAGAAGCGAATGATGACTCTGTGCGAGAGCAAATGCCGGAGGTGGACGTCAATATGTCGCTAGGTGCTTTTCAGGCTAAGTACACATCCGAAGACAATGAGAGCTTCAATGCGTTGCTAGACAAGCAGAATGAGAAGCAAAATGCCAAGTATGCTTTCTTCCATAACGGCAACAAAACCCTGGCACCGCGGCAAATCGCACACAGAGTTAGAGAGCAGAAGCTGCTGAAACATGGACAAAGTAGCACTTCTGTTGCACTCATCACGACCAATGCCGCGGGCGAGGCAGTGAAGATGCTATCTGCGGCTCGACCATCAGAAGATCTAGACGCAAGACCGGCTTCTCTTGACAGCTTCCCACATCGAGAAGGGCCAAGAAACCACTTCATGTTCGACCCAGAAGGTGTGGAAGATGGCATTGTTACCGTGGCCCACCAAAGCGAGCAAAGGTCGAACGCGCCGCCCAAGAGTGTAACATATGCCGCGACTCGGTTTCACCAGACAATTGCGCAGACCAATACTGTACCGCCCAGCCCGTCAATGAGTGCGATTGACGCTGCGATAGCTGGCAGACCTAAGCCGGCGGAGACAGAGTCTGGTTATTCTGGCGCTGAGACTCCACGTGTCAACGGCTATGTGTTCGTGGATGCTAAGCCGACGCCTTCTGAGATGGGTATGCCAGTTACGGATGAGGAAGCCGATGCTGCAGAGCGAGAGGATGCGATGAAGTTCCTACCAATAGTCGAGGAGGGCGGTCCTAATCCTTTCAAAATCCATGAGCGTAGCGATCGCGAGACTCTCCATCACAGATTGGTTGAAAAAGCGGATGCGAGGAGGAGGAAGGGCGGTGGTAGGCTGGATGAGTTGAGACGGCTGGGTGTCACACCGGGACGCACGCCTACGCTGAGGTTCAAGAGTGCGCCGGATATGAAGAGAGGAAGTATGACGCCTGCCGCGAGGATGCTTGCAGCCAGTATTGGGAAGACACCCAAATCAGGAAGCGGGCTTGGCGGTGGATTTGAGAAGGAAGGGGAAGTGGATTGGACGCCAACTGCCAGGGTGAAACGATGACGTGTGACGAAGTGGTTGTTCTGAGGCCAAGCTGAGTCTTCCTACCCTCCAAACACATCATCACCGAGTCCTAGGCTCTGCTCACGGTGCTTTGGTTTCATGCTAGTGATTTAACTCCAGCGTGCGGTTGGATCTTGCACAAGCAGACATGCAGAATAATATGCCGGGAAGATCGGCAAGACCATTCACTCGATCCCCAAGCATGTCATGGTCCAGTCTTCTGCTCGACGAACGAGACGTTCGGCCGAATGACAGCATTTGTGCCGTCGGACTGACTGATTGATGCATCACGTTCCATCAAGCGGTGACATAGCCACAAAAGCGCCTCGCCATTCTATCAAAGCGCCGACCTGTGGAGTGACATGCATAAGGACAATGAGCAAGTATATGACCCTAAGACCAGGCCCACGACCTCATTTGGAGAGCAGTCGTCTCAACAGTCAGTCAAGCCATGCTGACTGACCGACTCTTCGACTCTTGAGTGCTGGGTCTGGCGCTGAGATGACCGCCACACATGCCAGCCGGCACTCTTGAATTGACGCGCGTGTCAACAGGGGGATCAATAGAGCCGGGCGGATAGAGCGGATTGAATCAAGTGGAGCTTGACTGACTGTTGAGAGCACTGGGCATAGTGAGAGTACGTGAAGAAGACTGCACAGACGGCTCACTGGTGAGCAAAGCACGATGAGATGGTTGGCGAAGATAATTGGAGCTCTCAGCCACCCAAGCTAGGTACCTAGCAAAGTGGGCTTATACAGGAGGAGCTTGCTCCGCCGAGCAAACACCGTGACATTGAGGTCTGGAGGCCCCTCTGCACTGCCCAAGTTCGAAGTGAATATGGCGAGGGTGATCGAGGGGCGCGATCGCTGCGACAACGGGTAGGTACTCTGACTTGTGCAGGTCGACTGCTGCGCATCACACGATACCGCGAGTCCACGCCACCGAGACGCTGCACGAGCTCAAGCCAGAGCCGGCGGCCAGCATACCAAGCTCAAGAACAGACACGCGTGAAGGAGGGCAAGCTCCAAAGCGGCGGTAGATCAGCCCTGCCGGCAGTGTGCCGGCGCACGAGCGTGGTTGTGAAGGAAAACCAGGGTTGCCCACGCGCGGGATCCACTAAGCCGCCTCCCGCGCGATGTCTTGCAGCTTCTTTAGCGTAAGATGCAGGTACCCTCGCCCTGGACACGACACAACTGCCAGATTTACATGGAATCTGGCGTCGCGTTGCAGGCGATGGGTGAGGCGAGTGACGCGCTGATGGCGCGCATGTTTTGAGGGACAGTTGAGGGTTGTTGGAGAGATGTGGGGCAGGCAGAAGGGTTGGGCCGGGCTGGTCGTAAGGAGTGGCGTGCATACGTTCGAGTGAGCGGTGTCTCAGCGAAGGACACATGGGACCTTGTCGCTCTATCGGTGGCATGATGGCCAAAACATTCCTGCGGACGCACATCTTCGAGATACCTTACATGGCGGTTAGCTTATGTAATCCTAGAGACTTTGTACTACAAGCCCGGTTGTTGGTCCGAAGGATCACGTACTGATCGCAAATGGGAGTTCCAGGTACATGCAGTTGTGTGATCGGCAATTACTGTTGATTCCCGACGCTTACATGTGTTATTGCTGGATATTCCCTTCCACAGGTTCTCCTTCACACGAATGTGCGCCACTACGATGGTGTGAGATATCACGACCCTTGGACCGCTGTCGGAGGAGACAACGCTAGTCCTAAAGCTTATTCGCTGGGCTGCTCGCTGCCTACCTCAACTTGGAAGCACTCCTGCGCTTCCGTACACAATCTACAATAATCAAGTGACCAAAACATTCAGCAACGACGAGAACGTATGAGCGTCTAGCGGTGGACTCCGTCTGCTGTTTAGGCTGTGCTCAAATGGACATCTGATCGCGAAGCGCCCTCCCGCGGATGTTCTGCACATCGCGCCCGCGACTCGACCTCCGCACCTCCAAAGAAACTCCCCTTCAAGCAATTCCCAGCCAACAGCATGGCGGCGCCGCGTTCGCCGGTGACTGATCCAATGGACACACGTGGTCCTCCATCACCAGAATCGCACGACATAAAAACAACCACCGACCCGCTTGCCAAGCCGACAAATGCCCTCACGCCACCTACCAGCGAGGAGTTGAACCACGACGCGAAGCAGGATGGCGACGAGAGCGAGCTAAGCGATATCGATGACGTAGATATCGAGGCACTTGAAATGGTACAAGAGCAGAAACAACAGCCTGAACAGGCGGAGCAAGAGGACGAAGAGGAGATTGAGCCTGATCACTACTGGGACGGCGGGAAGATCCCGGTCTTCATGCCGACAATGAACCAATTCCGTGACTTCAAGCGATTTTGCGAGAGGATTGACCATTATGGCATGAAATCTGGTATTGTCAAGGTGATTCCACCAAAGGAATGGTACGTTGCACCGTCCGAGCGTCACCCGAGGAGCTGTTTCATCACGCTGACGTCTCCACACAGGCGCGACGCTCAACCCTCACTGGATGAGTATGTCAAGCGTATCAAGATCAAGAACCCAATCATGCAGGAGTTCAATGGTGCTTCCGGAACGTACACGCAGCAAAACGTGGAGAAGCAGCGATCGTACAATCTTCCGGAATGGAAGGCATTGACTGAAGAGACGCACCATCAGCCGCCTGCCAAGCGTGGCGAGCGAAGACGCAATCAGGTCCAGGTTGTCCGCGGCGGTGGTAATCTTCGTGGCCGCGCTGCTGCGAATGCTGCGGCTGCTGCGGTCGATCCTGATGCTCCACCTCCCGAGAAGAGGAAACCCGGCCGCCCGCGTCGAGTCATAGCGGCACCAGTAGCTACTGCGGGAGAGTCCGACTCCGAAACCGATGACCCTGCTGCCAAGCGCACCCGTGGCAAGGCTTCGCCGGCCCCAAAGGCTGCCAAGGGCAAATCAGAACCAAGGCCTAGAGGCCGTCAGCCTCGCGGCGGGCAGGCCAAGTCTGTCTCGTCTCGCCGTCTCAATAACACCGGCGAGACCCAAGATGTTATTGACGAGAAGGCGTTCAAAAGCTTCGACTACCGGATGGAAGGTCTCGACGAATTCACGCCCGAGCGTTGTCAGGAACTTGAGACGCAATACTGGAAGAGCCTGGCATTCAACCAACCGATGTACGCTGCTGATATGCCTGGCTCGCTATTCGACGAAAAGACGAAGAGCTGGAACGTAGCCCATCTTCCGAACTTACTGGATATCCTCGGGACCAAGGTTCCCGGTGTCAACACCGCTTACCTCTACATGGGCATGTGGAAAGCCACTTTCGCATGGCATTTGGAAGATGTCGACCTCTACAGTATCAATTATATCCACTTCGGCGCGCCCAAGCAGTGGTACAGCATTTCGCAGGAAGATGCCAGGAAGTTTGAGGCTGCCATGAAGCAAGTCTGGCCTGTCGATGCAAAGAATTGCGACCAGTTCTTGCGTCACAAGACTTACCTTATCTCACCAGAAGTCCTGGAGAAGCAGTACAAAGTCAAGGTCAACAAGCTCGTGCACTACGAAGGCGAATTCGTCATCACCTATCCTTACGGCTACCACTCTGGCTACAATCTTGGATACAACTGCGCCGAATCAGTCAACTTTGCGCTTGACTCATGGATCGAGTTCGGTCGCATCGCGCGCAAGTGCAACTGCGAGGCTGACAACGTCTGGGTCGATGTCGCTGAAATTGAGCGCAAGCTTCGTGGCGAGCCTACACCTGAATACTACGAAGAGACTGACGACGACGATGATGACCTAAGCGATGCAGAAGAAAATGCTCTTCCGACGCCTCCTGCTAGTGTCAAGGGCAAAGCCAAGCGGGGTCAGAAGCGCAAGCGTGAGGTCAAGGAAGAGAAGCCCAAGAAGAAGAAGAAGATCAGGATCAGGATCAAGGTCGCTGGTCGCGAGCCCTGCGTCATGTGTCCCAATGACAACCCTTGGGAGCCCCTGCTCAGCACGGACACGGGCAAGAAGGCACACAAGTCTTGCGCTCTGTTCACGCCGGAGACTTGGGTTACCAAAGATGCGGATGGCAATGAGATCGTCCACGGTCTTAACAGCATCGACAAGGCGCGTCTGGAGCTCAAGTGTAACTTCTGTCGGTCTAAGCGTGGCGCTTGCTTCCAATGCTCGTCCAAGAAGTGCACGAGGGCTTTCCACGCTACCTGCGCGCAGGCTGCTGGTGTACTTGTCGACGGCGGTTTGGTGCCCACATGGGACGAGACTGGCACTGAGTACTATGAGGAGGGCTTCGACTTTCGGTGCAAATATCAT
Organism: Teratosphaeria epicoccoides; assembly: GCA_021401465.1. Lineage (NCBI taxonomy): Eukaryota > Fungi > Ascomycota > Dothideomycetes > Mycosphaerellales > Teratosphaeriaceae > Teratosphaeria > Teratosphaeria epicoccoides. The sequence continues at coordinate 26,588 of JADDMT010000045.1, forward strand.
AGGACGAAGATGGCCAAGAACCCGAACTTTGAAGAGATGGAGAGCAGCAAGCTGATCAAGAGCTACGCCAAAGGTCTCAAACCCAATGACGTTGTGCAGGCGCAGTACAAGGGCGAAGATGTGTTTGGTGCCTTGGTGGTCGAGAATCGGCCGGCCGAGCTTACTGTGCTTGTGCAAGTCTTGCCAGATCTGCAGTGCGTGCCTCAAAATTGCCGCTTTATGCTCCTCTTGTGCTGACTTCTTGACAGTGAAATCCTTGAAGTCGAATATAAGTACATCTGTGTGCTTAACCCTGATGATTCAGTGAGGCCGAAGCCAACAGCATCCGCTTTGCCCATGCCAGAAGGTATGAATAGGAAAGCCGTTTCCATGGAGAATCGTCAAGATGGTGTGCCGGAGCAAGGCGATGTCTTCCACGACAATCCTGACTACAAAGTTCAGGACTTTTATAACTTGCACGAGCCACCCCCGAGCTATGCGACAATGCCGTTCAATACCGCTCAGAAGCTCAAGGTCAACATTGACGCGCCGGATCAGCTGTACTACTATCTGCCGTTTGTCTCCACAGAAGCAAAGTGCTTCTTTGCGGACAGGCCGGGTGGTCAGATTGCGTCCAAGGCAAATTCCACTGAGCGTATGAATGCAGGTGCACGTCAGGCACAGAGCTTTCAATATGTCAAGCAGCAAGCCATTGCTGCCCCAAGCCCGACTGTGCCGGCACCAACGCCGGCTCCACGCGAACCGACGCAGCTGGTAGGCACAACTGGCAACCCTGCCAACCGCAGTGAGAAGCCGTATGTGTACAAGCCCAAAGAGCCTGCACGTCCGAATGTCATGTGGGGCGTGGATCCACAGGCCTTGGCTACGCAGAAGAGCTTTATCAACCAGGTGGACAGGCGACACTCGCTATTTGAACCTTCGCCACATTCAGAGCTGCCGCCGCTCGAGACCCAGACCCCGCAGCCTCAGCAGCCCCCAGCACACTACAGCTACGATCCCACACGCGAGAATCAGCCCCTCCGGCCCTTCTCTCGAGACCAGTACTACTCTACTGAGAGACTCCCGGCCGCTGTCCCGGGTGAGTACTCCGCCTTCATGCAGAGTGCCCGTCGCCAGTCTCAGGGCGCGCAGGGTTTGCAGAGACCTGGCTCACAACCTCCAGGCTACGTGCCGAACTACCAGTCCGTGTCGAACCAGAAGAGGGATATGAAGCAAGGTGTTGCGCCGACGGCGCCGATGATGGGAGACGCGCCGAGCGGGCAATTTCCCTCGAACCCATACGCGAGCAGTAGCAGTCGGCCATCGACTGGTGCTCACAGCGAGCAGTCTCCGCTTGGCGCGCCGCTAACGCCTGCTACGTCTACTTCGTCCGCTTCCAAGACTCCAGACACACAGCCTGGATTTCTGGAGAATGTGCAAAAGTATCCATACCTGCTGAACAGCTTCCTTCGTCGAAAGAAGGTGTACGAGTCGCCATACGCGTTGGGAGACGGCTACACTTCCGCATGGCAGCCTTCGCAACTGGACAATTCGGCTGAGGAGAGGAAATCTTCGTCTGTGCACACGCCGTCAACGTCTATGTCTTCGGGCGCTGGTGCTGCCAAGGATCATTCACAGTGGACGCCTCCCTCGCAAGTGTGGCACGCGTCGGGATTGACCAAGGACAAGACGCCACCACGTCCGATGGAGCCACAGCAGCAGGTGTTTCATCATAACCCTCTCTTCCATCCTCAGCCGCAACAGCAACCGAAGTACCCAGGTCCGACCTACCAGACTACCCGGGAGTTTCAACAGTCCTTCATGGGCATGCCAAGCACGGCCAGCCGCGACGGCGCACAAGCCCGCGCTGCCCGCGATCAGATGGGTGGATATGGCTACAGCCCCTATGCTCCCCATGCCTTCCCGCCCCACCCCAGGAACAGCTTCGGGCACGCCTACGACAAGTCGACCATGTGGCCACAGCGCAGTCCTAAGCAGCCAACTCCAAGCCCATTGAGCGACCCGAATACGCCTGGTCATACGAGTGCTTTTAACCAGTACGCTCAGCAGGGCACTCCGAGCGGGCCGCCTCAGTGGAGTCAACTTCCAATGCGGCAGGCTCAGGCGCTGCCGGCTCCGATGATGAACGGTGCTGCTGCGGACGCCGGAGTGAATGCTGGGGCGGGATGGGGTCCCACGTTGCCGCAGATGGGTGGTGGGCATCATGAGACGTGGCGGTATGGGGGTTAGGGAGTCCCGCCGTTGATGAATCAGGGATGGCAGGATAGGTATAGGCGGTAGGCTAGATTTTGGCGGTATGGTGTAGCTGTGTGGTGATGAGGATATGGCGGATGAGATATGTAAGGGAGATCAGGGTGTGGTGTGCTGTCCTGTTGTGCTGCCGCTATTTGCGAGCGGAGTCTTTTTTAGGATGCGGGTGGGGCGGGCTTTGATGATGCATGAGGACGGGGCTTTGGAAGATGCTTTCAGTCCGTTGTGTGCAGACCCAGAAGAGGTGAGCGATTGGGATTACTACATGAGATGATACTTCACTGCTACGATGCCAGAGAGGAAGAAATGCAAGTGCCTTGAGCATATGCCTCTTCTCCACGCACGTCCGTTGTCCAGGTGGGCCCGTGGGTGCTTGGGGACGATTGTCTTTGGCATACTGTATGTTGGCTACGTGAGTTCAGTCTTCGTGTGACTAGCCACTTCTTCATATGAAGGTCGTATCCTTGCCTTCTATGTACTGTTAGCAGATGAGAAGGCTTAGAACACCTCTAGCCTGTGACGGTTGGTTAAGTCTAGCTCGTCTCGAGTTAGACATCGCTGTCCTAGCCCTAATTTCTCACGGTCCCATTGTGAGTGATATCAGCACTGGTTGGCATGCTCCTAGCACATGCACTAATAAGCCTTGCCGCTTTGCCTCTTGAAACTCGACCATCGACCTTCGACTTGTGATAATGCTCGCAGGCAAAGCCACATACCGGAGTGCGGTGCCGAGACATGTAAATCGCTCATCGCAGCCAGCTTTGCATACATTGAAGCTGAACCTGAAGAACTTTTGGAGCTAGCCGAGCCAGTGCTGCACTCCAAATAGTATACAGATAACAATATCAAAGCTCACGAGCGCAAGGTCGATTCTGTCTCCTCCAACAAGGGCATAGTCGGTGAGTAACGATTCGTCTCCTGGAATAGACCTGAAGACCTGGTGAGATCTGAAAGCGTGATAGAGTCGCTAGGATTACCAAGAAGACTAGAAACAGTGTACCTGGCCATCGTGTCGACCCGTTGGCATAGCTATCAAGTTTTTGCATCGGGACAGCCTGGACTGCGAGCGCAGGCGTCGCATCCATGCATGCGTTGCGAAATCCGCGAGTCAGGATCTGAGACCAGGTGCAGTTTCCTGTCGGACAGCTCAGCGGGGTTTGAGGGTACACGCAATCGGCCAAAGCCTGATCAACAGAGATCACTGAGAGGGCCGAAGAAAAGTTGCCACCAAAGGGTTCCATTGTGGCTATGGGATGCAATCTCGCAGTCGCGTCCAAATCTCGCGCTAAGAAGACAGTCGTAGCCATATCATGTGCCAGAGTGCTGAATAGGCCCGACACAACTACCACAGTGACGCTGGACGAGACAATGTATCTGCCTAACTTCAGTCAACTTTCCACGATGCCGACCAGTGATGCCAGCAATACTCACTTCACGCCAGATACGCCCACCACTGGTGACTGGTAGATCCATATGCACCTTTTAGAGATTCATCGAACACAACACAGATATCCGGCTTGCGAGTCTTTGACCTTGAGCCTGAGTTCATCAGACATAGCCAGTTCTGCTGGCCCAATGCTTGCGGATTATTCCGGGTCATTCCGGGTCATTCCGGGTCAGTGCATTATTATTTTGCATGAGCGCACTCAGCGACCAAGCTGGGCGCTTTCTTAGATGGCATGCTGGTACTCTTACATTGTACAGCGGGAAGATCGGAAAGCCGAAAAGTCTGTGCCACACAATGAGTGCACAACGTTCGGAACGCTTCACGCACTGGTATTCTTATCCGCGCGCAGGCTGCCTGCGATGTGCAAACACTGACCGACAATGGCCATCACCAAGCACCTGCACTTCTTGGCCGCGAACGACTACCGTGTGCTGATGCTCCCGATGCTCGCTTCTTGCGATAGGATCATCTCTCCAGATCTCAATGACATCCCATACATCCATGTCGACTGCCAATCCGGTTACGCGCTCAGCTTGCTGCTGGTCTGCGACCTCGAACATCAGCACCTGGGCACATAGCTTTTCCGCAAGGCTGAGGAGGTGCGGATAGAAAGTGTCGCCATCTGACGCCTCCGACATAGCGACAGCTTTGCTGCTTCTTGGCGGAACTAAGGCGAGCTTTGGTTCAAAGTGCCGGACAGATGGAGCTGTCGTTGTCCAATAGGCCTTCGGGGAGATGTATGGTGGGTTTGAGATCAATACATCAATCTTGGGGGCGTCATTACTGCGAAAGCCTTTCTGAATTGCAGCGGTGACAGAAGGTATATGTTGCGAACCTTCAACGTTCTCACACGCAAGCACATCAGCTCGCAGTACTTTTAGCTCGGCCAGAGAGTTTTGCTCGTGAGAGCTCGCCGTACCCCTCAAAGCATGCAGATGCGTGTCTCTGTTTTCGCGTGCAAGCCGTATTGCAGTGAGTGATACATCGACGGCGATCAGGTCAAGTCCACCGTGCTCAGCTTCTGGCTTTGCATAAAACTCGTGGTTGAAGAGCAGTGGAATGCACCCAGTCCCTGTACATAAATCAAGCACTCGGAGTCGGCCTGACGGAGCATGTCTGATCCTCATATCATGTATTCTTCGCACCAGATATATGACAGAAGCAGCCGTCTCTTGCCTGAAGGTGAAGGCAGGCCATCAGCATATGATGAGACCCTCCTTCAGAAATACGAACCTCGGTATCAGTACGCCGCGTCGACACTTAATTTCGAGGTCCCCAAAGTATTCACTGCCTAGAATGTACTGCAATGGTTCGCCACGTGTCCGTCTCGATACATGACGGCGAAGCACTCGATCAGGACCCTTCGTTACCTTTGCATGTTCCGCAAGCCATCTCAACTCGTTCTGGGCTGACGGTAAGTCACGACAGACGGAGACCAAAGGCGGCAGATGCGGATCCAATAGTCGTGCTTGCCTAATTAGTGAAGGCTTGATTCGTGGCATGTGGTTGTGGTGGATGTGGTTCTTTTGTTAGTGCTTCACGTCACTACAAGATGACGCGGGAACAACCGCTGCAGGGATTACTTTTGGTGGGGCTGCTCTACAGAAACACTTACGCCACAGACAGGTGCCTTCCACCCACCTACATAATCCGACCTGCTTATCATCTCCGGAACATCATCTTCCTCCTTGACCTTCTCGCATCAGCGCGCCCACGCAGCATCGCCGGACTGGCCTTGAATCAGACAACTCTCGAACGTTGCCGACAAATACCATAACATAGCTGCTTCACATCCGAACCAGTCATCCACCATGAAGCTTACCTTCAAGGATCTGAAGCAGCAGAAATTCACCATCGACGCCGAACCGACAGAAACCATTGGTGCAGTCAAGGCGAAGATCAGCGCAGAGAAGGGATGGGAATCCGCACAGCAGAAGCTCATCTACTCCGGCAAGATCTTGCAGGATGAGAACACCATTGAGTCGTACAAGATTGAGGAGAAGGGCTTCATTGTGTGTATGACAAGCAAGGTACGAGAAGCGCTGTTCTGAGGATATCAGAATGACACTAATGAGGATACACAGCCCAAGGCAGCTCCTAAGCCCGCCGCTGAGCCGTCCACACCTGCACAGCCCGCATCAACACCTGCGGCCCCATCGGCACCGGCTGCCGCGCCCGCGCCGGTCGCCGCGAACCCGCCTGCAACACCATCGCCGGCGCCGTCGTCGAATACGACCTTCAACGACTCCAATTCACTAGCAATGGGCGAGCAGCGCGCAGCTGCAATCGCGAACATGGAGGCGATGGGATTTCCGCGAGATCAAATCGATAGGGCTATGCGCGCGGCGTTCTTCAACCCTGATCGTGCGGTGGAGTACTTGTTGACCGGCATTCCTGCGAGCGCTGAGCAGGAGCAGAGACAGGCTGCGGCGCCACAAGCACAACAACTAGCTCAAGGCGGGAATACTGGTACCCAAGCTGCTGCTGCGCCAGCGGGAAGCCAAGGTGGGGAGGAGCCAGTCAATCTCTTCGAGGCTGCGGCTCAGGCAGGACAGGGTGGTCGTGGTGGAGCTGCCGGTGGAAATCACGGGGCAGGCGCTGGTGACTTGGCGGCAGCTCTCGGCGGTGGACAAGGTGCCGGTGCTGGTGGCGCGCAGCTCGACTTCTTGCGCAACAACCCTCAATTCCAGCAGTTGAGGCAGGTCGTGCAGCAGCAGCCGGCAATGCTTGAGCCGATACTGCAACAAGTCGCCGCTGGTAATCCTCAGCTGGCGCAGATCATTACTCAGAACCCAGAGCAGTTCATGCAGTTGCTTGCGGAGGATGGTGATGACGTTGAGCTTCCGCCGGGCACGCAACAAATATCAGTCACTGCAGAGGAGCAGGAGGCGATTGAGAGGGTGAGTCCAACCATATTCTAATGCATTCGACTCGAAGTCGCTAACTTGCCTTAGTTATGCCGTCTCGGCTTCGACCGCCAAATGGCGATCCAGGCATACTTCGCCTGCGATAAGAACGAGGAGCTGGCCGCAAACTTCCTGTTCGACCAACCAGACGAGCCCGACGAGGCCGCCTAGGACTTCGACCAATGAATGATACCGCGCGTTTCGATAGCGGTGGCGATGATACCATGAAGCGTACAGGACATCAGTTGCTATGTCATTTATCGGAGCATTGGCATCGCGTTGACATGACAGGGCGAGTGATGCTATGACTCTGCCGCGGCAGGTGTGCCTCCTTGTTGCAGGCTTGCTTATCAAGATCTGGCTCGGCGTCGGATCTCAAGGTCGCTGCATGAGTGATGGGCATGGTCATAATGTCTTTGAACGCAACCCTCGATGTACATAGCTTGCTGAATAATGAGACTCAATCTGCTTGTGAGCGTCAATATGTCTATGCGTCTTCGACACGATGCTGCCTGTAGACCGATTGTCGGACTCCTTGCAAGAAATGCCATTGGTCCAAGAAGCTATGGGAACGACTGAATGGAGCACAGTGTGGCAACCAGAAGGTGCGCAATGTGAGGTTCCGTGAGTCAATGCCTTATCTCCATTCGATGTTTGAGTTAGAAGATAAGCCGCCTGAATCAGGGGGTAGTTGACGACGAAGTGGACAATATGACTGCGGCCGTCTGAGACCGTCCGAGTTGGAGCGCGATCTTCGCAAGCCATACCACAAAGGGTTGCACGTGAGTCTGGGAAGTGAATGACAAGCATGCTGTGGGACGCGGTACAGCGAATTGAATATTCAAAATAGTAGGTCTTGGTAGTTGAGCAATACCGTATTCGCATGATGGGGCTTGACCAAGAAGATTGGGTGGAAGTCTTAGTAGTGAGAGCATGTCGAGCCCAAAAGTGGTCCTCACATGTCGTGGGTAAAGCAAGGAAAAGTCCAGCCAATAAGATCGCTCGAATTGCTTGGCTCTTCAGAGTCGCATAAGGTAACCAACCCAGCGACACGCACCTTTGTTGCAAGCACTCTGCCATCCTCGGATCGCGAGGCCTTGTCGAAGGCACGGCCGATATCGACGCTCGTATGTCTGATGGTCGGCCAAGTTTCAAAGCAAGCGACACAACGATTTGTACATCCTTTTCCATCGGCAGTGTACTTGGGCGTTGTTCGTGGCCAGACGACGTTTAGAGCAACCAACAATCTATCAACACAACCGACCTCTAAGGTGAGTTTAATGATCTTCACAGCATTGGAAACACTTTCTGCGACACTGTCTCACGTGTGATTGGCCTTCTCGCGTCGGCGCAGCGTCTCCGCTGTCGATTTGCCGCACCTCCACGACTGGCACGCAGATTGCTTGCTGTCACCCGCACAACAGTCCTTGTCAGGGACAGCCACTTCATATGTGCAGAGTCGTCCAACGATCTCGTGGTCAATCGGCTGGTGCGAGGGTGTTTAGTGGTGATCACGGCGTTACTACCTGCTTTCGGATCTGCGAGCAGTTGCAGATGACATCCAGCCGTCGTCTTCGGCTTTGAGATCCAGATCAATACAGCGCTGACGCTTTTACAGCGTACCAAAAATGTCTTCGACCAGCACTGAACAGCGTAAGCCTGGCGTCAAGGGCAAACGCATTCCAGGTCAGAAGGGGCGATTTGATCCAGACCAGCCTTTACATATGACCACTAGGCGAGCGAGCAAGAAGGCAAAGACCACCGACGGCACGCCTTCAATTACTGGATCTGCCAATGACACTGGCGAAGACTCCAGTCCGCTGGAGAACGATGGCGCTCGTCCGACGACATCCCAGAGTCAAGGCAGCTTGCCATCACCGACGAGCATGATCGCGGCCAGCATAGCGGCTGGCGCGACCGATCCTGCTTCCAACTCAGCCAATGACAATACCGAGCCAACGACGTCGGCAAATGCTTTGGACGCGATAGAATTATCCAACAAGCAAACCCCATCACCATCTCGCAAACGAAAGCGAACCTCGCCACCAAGCACCCCGGACGCTTTACCTATCTTGATGACACCTTCACCCCGACAGCTTGAAGAACTATCTCCTGCCGAGGTAGACGCTGCTGACGAAGGAGATAATGTCGAGATCATTGTCGATGACATGCTTTCCGATCGGGCTGTTTCAAATGATAGCAGTCAGACTGAGCAGCACGTGCAAGACAACGACGGGCTTGCAGTGCCCTCATTCGAAGACACGCCTGATTTATCTCATGCACCCTCACCAGCCTCAAGCGTCTCAGGAGTTAACGACATCGGTCCAGCCAAGCATCATGCCGATGCCGACATGGATGACAATGCCATGGACATCGACGTGGACCCGGCAGAGCCTTTGGAGGATGCCGAGGAAGCGGATGATGGCGATGGAGAGGCCGACGAGGCCGAAGTTGACGGTCACAATGGTTTTGCCGGGGCACGCTTGAACAAGCGACGAGGCGGCAAGAAGCGGCGGGCTCAACATCAAGACGACGGCATTGAGATCAGCATGAGACGCCAGCTTGAGCTCAAAAGATCCTTCCGACTGATCACCCGAAACCTCAAAGACGTGCTTGCTGAGATATCACAACGCACCATTGTTGATCTGACGGTGCATACAGCGAGTCACGAGCAAGCAGCGGAGTATGAGCACGTCAAAGCCGGCCTCCGAGCTCACCTCGACGAGCGCCATTCTCAAGCCCGGGTTCAGCTGGACATACAACTCAGGTTGCTGGCAGAAGATCTTGATGCAAACGTCTTGGTCACCCAAGACAAATGCCAGCATGTACTTCGCGACATTCAGGACGCTTATTTGGATCGAGCTGAGCGGCAGATGCTGGACATATATCACCAGGCACGCTTACACGTGCTGGAGGACCATCAATATGACACTGAAGATGAGGATGATGTCATTCCACGACCGAAAGCAATGGGCTATCGCTTCCGGCGCGGTCCAGCGTTGGATCCGGTGTTCGACTCGCGAAGCCGTGCTGCGCTGGAGACTACACAGGCCTTGGAAGACATTGATAGGCGTTTGGCCATGCAACACGAGCTGCAGAGACTCACTGAGCATGATCTCACAGACGTACCACGCAAGCATAAAGCCTTTACTGTCATGGAGCGACGCGTCCGGGACAACACAATCGCGAAAAATCTCACAACGCTGAACATGGATACGCTTACGGCGGCGGCGGAGGAGCGGGAGCGTCTGGACGCCATGCCACCACAGCCAACGATACCTACGATCCCCAACGAACAAGCCATTGGCCTCCAGGTCCTAAGTGACTTGGCTTCGAGGCCGTCTATTAGCGGTGGGTCAGCAAAGGCTTCTGCAGAGTCAGTCGCGTCTCCCTACGCTGCTGCCCAGTCAGGACAACACCGGCCGCCTCAGACCTTTCCAGAACATCCGCCCACATATCAGCACCCTATTGGCCCTATGCCGGCGCCATCTCCACAGCCAAATGACATGGGTATTGTCTTTACCATGTCGCCACGAGCAGCTCAACACCACGAGATGCAGGAGCGTGAGAGACGAGAAGACCGGGAGCGCGAGGATCGAAAGGAGCGATTGAGAGCACGAGAGAGTGCCGGGAAACCGGGTTCGACCCATCAACCTATGTTGGAAGAGAAACAAGCTGCTGAGAATGATGAGAACCTGGATGGTCGGCTGCGGACTCCAGGTCAAGATGCCAGCCTCCCTTCGCATCTTCAGAGACCGACAGCGTCAGGCAATAATGGCCTTATGAGCTCGCCAGCTCGTCAGGAGACAGACGTCCGGCAGCACGAACAGTCTCTCGACGCACGAGGGGATGATAAGCACCGAATGGAAATTGCGTCTGCCCCTGGACGAACCCGACCGCTCAACCAGCATGAGCAGCAGTCTTTTAAGCCACAGCAAAGCATTGAAAACGGTCAACGTCTCGCAGATCAGCGTCGCACTGTTCCCTACGACCCTATACAGGATGCCGCTGGCACGTATGATCAGAGAGTCGACACGCAAGGTCGCCGGCTACACCGGAGGCATTCCTCTCCCGGATCTGGACATCAACTACCTCATCCAGACTTGATGCCATTCCCCGAACATGATGATCACCGTCATGATGTTCGCGCTAACAGCGCAAACCACGCTGCATTGCTATTTGATGATCGGGCATTACGTCCGGACGCGCGACACCGTCCTCAGGTTCACGACCATCGCGATGATTTGCAGACACATGGGCCGCAGCATGACAGGCCGTCACTCGACTGCCTTCCGCCAGGTGAAGCGGTACGTCGGGATCAATGCTATCATCGTGAGGATATGCCTCGAGAGGAAGGTTATGGCTCGTTCGGGCGATATGAACCAGCTGCTCTTCACGAACCCAGACGATATTATGATCATCGGATTGATCTGCCGCCTCGCAGGGAGCATCATGGTCAAATGTCATATGATGACAGACCAAGCATACCAGGTGCCGCGGATCGTCGTAACCACGAATCAGCCGATGCCCGACCAGAACGAACACACAACATGGCTCCAGTCCGTCCTTCTCCTGAGCCCGCGCCCAAGGTCGAGCCTCGCGACGACAGCGAAACGCCGTTTGATCGACGTCCTTCAGTGGGCGGCCACAGCGACGGTTCAGAGAAGCAGCGACACTGGAAAAGCAATGTTCAGGAAAGAGGCGGAGAGTCCAGGCGTGAAAGAGCAAAACGCAACAAGCAACTTCGCGAGGCTGGGAGGCCACCGACGCGCAACAACGCCGGTGGACGACACGGTGAAACTCGCTCGAGTACTGGACATGGTCACAGACCGCGTGAAGGATCTCAGAACCCTTATTATTCAAGCGTGCCTCGACAGAGCGCGGGTCCTCCTCCATTACATCAGCAACACGACATGCCACCGCCTTCGCCAAGATATGGTGGCTTCCCGGCTCCACCCGAGCCCCATCATCCGCGTGACTTCCACCACGGCCATCATCACCGCAACAGCTACCCGCCGCCACAGCCGGCGCCACCAGGCTGGATCCAGGCTTTGCCAACACCCAGTCCTCTCTTTGCTCTTCCAACTCAAACTCCTCCACCGCCACCTCCGCCTGGTGTAGCATCCTACGAGCAGTACCATTCGGGTCTTCCACAGGGATTCCTGCCGCCACCTCCCACACCTCAGTTTCAGCGGCCGCAGCATCACTCGCCGCCTCAGCCGCCACTCCAGCCGCCCACGCCGGGTGGAGGAGGGTACGGACGACCGTGTCGCGCGCCAGCTATTGCACCCGCTGTACCCGACGTACGCTATGCGCATGTGGGACCTGGATCGCAAGCTGGTCATCAACACTTGCCGGTGTTCGAGCAGCAGCAACGACGCGATGACATCGCTCGCAAGAGGACGAAGAGCGAGAGCCACACGACGTGGCGCACGTATACTGGACCGAAGGAGAAGAAGTGATGAAGCTTACGTGAGGCTTGTTACCTCGATCAGTCCTGCTGCAGCAGCCGGTGAATGATGATCGAACGTTAAAAAATCACTGCTTCAGTGAGCCTGCGGCTCATTCTCTGCATGATCCTCCCCTGAGCATGGTTCGATGTCCGCTTCGGACTCTGGGAACTTTGGAAAGAGCAACGTTGTGTGAGCGTTTCCGCGCAGCTTGGGTCATGGGCTCGGAAGTATTCATATTATTGAGCGGGAAGATGGTTCCTACGCAGCAGAGGACCAGCGTGTATCCCGAAGGATGTATGAAGCATCAAAGCGTAGACACTGCACTCAGCGCAATCAGTATTGACCCCTTCATGTTCCTTGGAGCAGTGATCTCTGTACTCGTGAGAATCACCCTCGTGCACTGGGCTCATGGCTTCGGGCGATGCACGAAATGCTCCGAGTGTTGCTCGCGTCCATTGATGCATTTTTGTTCAAACCCTCCATGAGCATCGATCGTCCGAGTGTTGGTTCTCGTTGAGTTCCCGTAGATTGGCAACACGGACGAGCCAGCCGAACAACGACAATGTCATGATTCACTGCCAGGTTGTGTTTTGTTTTCAACCTTCAGTAACAGCAATAACGACTTTTCAACCTTCAGTGACAGCAATAACGACTTTTCAACCTTCAGTAACAGCAATAACGACTTTTCAACCTCCAGTAACAGCAATAACGAAAGGCAGGTCACTATTATTGCGATCAACCGATCGTCTTGCATCAAACATGGAAGGAATTAATGAAACGAATGATGCGACAAAGAGGCTAGAGCAGGTTAAGCATTGCACTTTCCACGTCAATTTCCACGCTATCGACGTGAAGCAGGTACGACTCTGGCAAGCGAGCCAATCGGTGGCTTACCAGACCCTGCACAGGCGTTTCTGGATCTGTGGGTAAGTGTTGTGTGCCGAGAGATCCTGGTCGGCTAATCTCCCGGGACCGCAGGATCTAGCCCGTCGCCCTGAAATATACTCACGGCGCATCGCTCTTTCCACCACGATCCGTTGATCGCACCTTCTCCCGCTTGTCGTTCCTTCTGCCAGCTTCGTTCGCTGGGCTCACCCGCACGCGATATCCCACCTTCCTCTAGCGATATACCACCTTCCTTTTTACGAGCATCATCAGCCATTGGCACTGGCAGGAGGCGGGACTGTCAGATCGCTTGCAAGATCCATCTGAGACATACACTCCCTACACGACGAACCCCCGCCATGCTCGACCCGTCCGACTTGGTCCGGCGTGGCTCCGACAACGTGCCCCTCCCTCACACCATGGTCGCGCTGCTGGTGGTCCTGCTCGTCCTCCTGATCATGACCGTCCTCCTCGTCGCCGCACTCTACTTCTTCAAGCAGCGCAGAAGAACACCGCTCCGACCGGACCTCCTCCCGCTATACGAGGACTCCAAGCGCTACTCGACCGCATCCACATCCTCCCACCACCGCCGGGTGATGGTTCGCCCGTCCGAATCCGTCGTGGTCTTCTCCGAGAAAGCGAACCAGCTGGAAGACTCCGAACCCCCCACGCCCACGAGTCCGATCCCCGAAATCAGGATCACGTTCCCGGAAGAGTACGACGATCTGGGCAAGCGCAAGTCCGGGCGCGTGGTGGTGGTGCGCGTGGGCGACACCAGTATCGGGCTGGAGCCGGTCAACGGGGACGAGAAGCCGCCTGTCTCGCAGACAGATGAGCGGTTCCAGTCACTGGAATTGGAGAGGGTCGGCGGCCTGGTGGAGAGGGCTCGAAATGCGCCGTCGAAGGAGTACCAGTAGAGATGAGATGAGAAATGAGCGGCATGCATGCGCCTCGGATGGGATGGCCGCGAAGAAGCATGCATGCACGGTGATGTGTTGGATGCTTACGACCGTTACGATCCAGTATAATCACACCCGGACGAGAATGGTTCCGGGTCGACCTAACATACTTTCGCAATGGGCGTTCTGACGGGTGCCCCTCCGAGACGGCCATAGTCTGCCACGGTCCACGCCGTCTCGCCATCAGACCTCCACATCCATTCTGCCACCGCGACGATACAGGACTCCAACGATCTTCCACTGATCTGCTCGAGACTGATGGTCCCGCGATATATTTTAGCGAAGTTTTAAGGTTAATGTAATTTTTTTTCCTCCCTCTGGAGCTGGCACGAAGGAGCGAAAACACGCCTGGCCAGGAATGCCACGTTCACTTTCTACTACACACACAGAGACACGAAGGGACTACTCAGGGAGAAATCCTGGATCCCTGATTGATGCAGTTGAGCTGGTTTGGTGATCTACTTTTTATCTTTTTTTTTTGAACTTGGCGGCGAGGATATTGGAGATGTGGTCGAGACGGTGGTATGGATCTACCATTTATCATGTTGTGTAGTGTTGATATATTAAATGGCGAGGATGCTGGAGGATGGTGAGAGGGGAAGGAGGATGTGGACAAGTGTTGTGTAAGCAACGAGACTTGAGACACGTAAACGGGATGCCCTCGCGGCGACATTGTATTATGTATCTATATATGTCTCGCCCGCAATGCAATCCTACCACCTAGTGAGAATATGCGCTGTGCGGTCATGCCAATCCCAGACCAGGCAGGTATGGACGCATCTTCTGTCAAAAAGGACCCTGCCAGTCCCTCGGACTATGCACGATGACCCTCCACTCAAGTTCCCGCCCAGCCAAACACCTCCCCCACACTCCCCACACTCAACCTCACCCCTCCCACCGCCACCACGGCCCCGACAACCTCCACGACCACCAACGTCGTGATCCCCACCAGCATCCTCGGCATAAACACCCTGTATAGCATCAAATGCCGGCGCAACCACGCACTCTCCACCACCGTCGCCAACGCAATCGCCGCGTAGACCAACACGTGCGCGGCCATGGCCCCCGCGACCCTGCTCAGCAGCAGCGGAGCTTTCGGACCGACTTTCCAGAGACTGATCGCTGGGACCGCGAGGGCGCAGAGAATTTGTGCGGCGTAGGTGTTGAGGATTACAAGGAGCGGGGAGAAGGGGTAGACGATGGTGGAGAGGGGGATGAAGGCGGATTCCCATTGGATTGTGGAGAGGGCGGCTTGGTGGCCGGTTTTGAAGAAGTGGTAGAGGCCGAGCAGGGCGAGGAGGGTGGGGCCGAGGGGGGAGTGGCGGAGGTTGAGCGCGTCGAGGAGGTCGAGGAGGTTGAGGATGGAGAGGGTGAGAAGGGCAAGGGCGCCTTGGCCCATGGGTTTTTGGAGGAGGAGCAGCGCGGGGAGAAGGGTGAGGGGGAGGAGGAGGTAGCGGGTGCCGTGGGTGTTGGCGTAGCCGTAGATGAGGAGTCTTTTGCGCGGGGTTTTGGAGGTGGGGGGTGGGAGTGGTGTGTAGATGTCGGAGGTTGGGTTGGACGGGTCTGTTGGTCGTGAGGAAGGGGGAGTGGGTTTGGAGGCGGTCGTGGGTGCGGGTTCTTCTTCTTTGACAGAGATCATGGGGCCGGCCATTATGTATGTTGCACCTCCTGCTGCGAAGGCTATGGCGAGCGTGACTTGCGCTACAAGGACTCGCACTGTCTTCAGCAGGTCTTTGGAAATGCTGTAGCCGGCTATGTCGCGACCGGCGAACCATTCTCCGTCGTCTGCAGCGTCGAGAATCCAGAATACAGCGACGAAGGCCAAGCTGACGCGAAGAGCATAGCGAATCCAGACAACGGCGGAGAGATGATAACTCTTTGTGCGCTTGAAGAAATGACTGACCACAGACGGCAGTATCAACGCGACGAGTGCGGGTATGCCGAGTTGCCAGCCAGCAGATGTCGAAGATGTGGCCGACGCATAATACGACGAGCGACAATTCGGCATCTGCTCCTCTCGACAAAGCCTTGACAACGAACTGATCCTGGTGGCCACAATGAAGGACACAGCATTTGCTGCACCAGTCGCGCGATCTTCGTATTCCTGCTGACCAAGCGATGATCCTAGCATCAAGACTCCAAACGTCTGCAACAAAAACAACAGCTGCTCGTCCTCCCAGATCGTGAAGCTATTCGCTGCAAAGCCTACACAGAGCATTAGAGTCACCAACGCACAAAGCCCACCCCAGAAGGTCCTCGGATACGGGATGCGAAGGACGTTGCGAGCCGGCCGAAACCCGGCCATGACAGCAACAATGCCCCCGGCGCCGGCGCCAAAAGCGAGGCCTTGCAACCACTCCGAGTTCGCGACCAGATTGATACATGCACCTACGGCAGCGCCTACAGCTGTCCCTGCGCCACCCCAAGCGAGAAGAGGAGGCGTGAGGCTTGCTCGGTTGGTGTTGAGACCGTGGGCGTACAGTGCTAAGATGGCGAAAGTGCCGATCAAGACGGTGATGCCCATGCCCATGCTGACGAGATCAAAGCGCGCCCAGAGCCTCTTGCAGATGTCAAGATTCTCTGTCATGTACTTCAGGAAAGCTTCGCCTGCGAGTCTTGCGGAATCCCCAGCACTCTGACTTTTCTGGAAGACGCCATACGCTGTATTCGCCTGCTCCCACGCTTTGCTCGTGCTGGACACGGCAGACTTGTCGAGGCCCCGCGCTTTGTTGTATTTTCCTTGGTAGCGATGGATCTGAGCAGCGGTCAGGCGATTGACTTCTGCGAGATTGGCGAAGTCGATCTTCTCGCCCAGAAATGCATCTTCAATTGGCCGGCCAAGGTTGTTGAAGGGGACTGGCACACCGAGGAGGAATGCCAGAGTCGGTACTAGATCAATCTGTCCTACTGGTCTTTCCTTTGCCGTCATCGGAGGCTCTTCGGGCTTGTCGGGATGTCGCCCAAAGATTGCTTTCTTGGAGTACATCCACAACGCCGCCTGAACCTCGTCATCTGACTCGCCGCCGTGATCGCCTTTGACGTCCATGCCGTGATCGCCCATCACCACCAGTAAGGTCCTATCATCGAGTCTGTCCATGATGCGTCGAATGACATCATTCATCTGCTTGAGCTTGTCCGTCATTGCTGGATGGTCGGGTCCATATCGGTGTCCCGCATGATCCACGCCCAAGTAGTGTCCCAAGATGACATGCCATCTCCCGTCCATGCTTGGCTCCAACAGCGGGAACAAATGCTCGTTGACGCCATTGTCGACTGTGTGCAAGTCCCAGACATTGAAGGAGTCGTATGGCTTGGTGAGATTGGGCTCGAAGTAGCCGGGAAAGAGCGAATGCCATGTGTCGTCCCCCAGATGAACCACCTTCTTGCCCGCGCGGAACAGCTGTTCCACCAGGTTGTCCTCGTCGATGGCCGTTCCTGCAAAGTTCGAGCCTGCATCAATGAATGTCGGCAATGTCCCAGTCGTCAATCCCTTCAATCGTTGGAGCGTGGTGGTAGGCGGATCGGCGATGAACGGACGTAAGAAAGCATTCCCGGGCTGTTGCGCAGCTGTCTCGTAGAGGATGGGCAGGGCGTTATGGAAGTAATGCGCTCCTCCCTCGCCGGGCTTCGCTGCAAAGGGGACCGTGAAGTCGTAGCGGAGAGCATCGACGATGATCACCACCGCCTTGTCGAAGCTCTTCGGATGCCAACACCCTCGAGCTGCCGAGCCGGGGACATGTGCGGGAGGGTCCCATCTGCTGCGGAGGGGTTCGATGGGGAGGACAGCGCATGCGGATCGATCGGGGAGGACGAGGCGGGAGAGGAGGAAGCCGGAGCAGAAGAGGTAGATGCCGAGCGCGTGGAACAGACTGCATGAGTCTTAGCAGGCGCAATGGGATGGGATGGGGGATGGGATGGGGGATGGGATGGGGAGAATGGGATGGGGGATGGGATGGGGAGAATGTTGTTGCATACAAGATGAAGATCAAGAAAGCTACGACGAGCCCATGCTGTGCTTTGAACTGCACCGAGAGACGCTGCTTCTCCTTCTCCAGCTCCTCGCCAGAGCGTCTTTGAGCCGCGCCATCTTCCATCTGAGCCCGAGTCAATATTTCACTTATCGATCATTGCAAAGAATGTATGAGACAGCATCAAAGTAGAATCAAAAGTAGTAAAGTTAATCAACTTGATTGAAACGATGCAGGTGATGGTTTGGCATGTGCCAGCCATCTGCAGTGATCGACGCGGGCCGCCCACACAGCTCCCACGTGGCATTGAACCATTATTGTTATTGTTGCTATGATCATTATCCTGCTTTCAATATCTACCAGCACCACCCCTCGACCACTACTCACGATGAGCAGATAGCTCGCCCACAGTCCTATCTGCCGCGTATCCCCAACCAAACCTCTTCGCCCTGCCCCTCCCGACCCAGCTTTCCGCGAGAATGACATGCCAAATACCCGACCCTCGCACTTTGAAGACTTGGGATGAAGCATTCAAATATCCTCTGCCTGTCGTAAGGAGACTGGAACAGCAGCTTCGTAAGAATGTCGATGAGAATCGCTCCAAGCTGCGCTCCCTCGTGGGAGCCAGCTATCGAGATCTACTGGGCACAGCAGAGCGCATTGTGGAGATGGACGAGCAAGTCAGGCAGGTCGAGGCCGGGCTGGGCCAGCTGGGAAGCAAGTGCAATGCGCGAATCATGGAAAGGATCGGGGAGAGCCATGCGAAGATGAGGCTTGGGAAGAGGGGAGACGAGGAAAAGAGGGAGAGATATGCTGGCTTGGCACAGACCAAGGTGCTGCAGAGTGCGCTTATGGCTGCGAGGAGGACCATGAAGGCCGGCGGTGACTCGTTGTTGGTGGCCAAGCTGTTGGTCCTGGCGAGACTGCTACACAAGAGTCTTTCGGATGGTGAACATCCGCCGGGGGTGCTCGAGGACTTCCAGAGAGATTTGGGCAGATTGCGAAAGAAGCTATTGAACTACGTGGAGAAAGCTTTGATTAAGGAGACTACGAGCAGGGAGACCTTGACTAATACATTGTGCGCTTATGCTCTGGTATCGAGCTCTGCACCCAAGGATGTGCTACGGCGCTTCCTGCAGGTCAGGTTCCAGCAGGTCGAAGCGGCGGCTGAGGAGGCCGACACTGAGGACGTATTGAGGATGCTGAGGCTGTACGAGCACACGATGCTTGACACCCGAGCACTGTTCCCAAGGCTCCTCCTCGAGTCACTCACGCAGCTCACACGTGGTCCTCTTCTGGACGATCTTCAGATGCGACAGTTACCCAGCCTCAATTTGGATGTCTATGGTGACTGGATTGCCGAGCGCGTGCGCACATTCACGCCGTGGGTGCGACATGATAAGCTGGTCTTGCCCGACGTCAATAACGCGTTAGCATCGTGGTCGAAACAGGCGCAGCAATGCGCCGTTGACGCTATCAAGGAGTGCCTTGAACAGCAGCTTCACGTGGACGCCGTCATTGACGCGCGCAAAAAGACCATCATGCAATACCTGCATCTTAGCAGCTCACGTAGCGGCGAAGGAGACGTGTACGGCGAGACCATTGTTGAGGTACGGCAAGCTTTCGCGGACAAGCTGAAAGACATTGCGACCAGCACAGCCGAAAGCTTGCAAGCTGCCAAATTCCAACTGGACGAGCCCGTTGAGGAACTGGATGCACCCACTTCGCTGAACTTGTGGCAGCTCGCATCGAGGGACATGCAGCTCAGCCGTGGCGCGAGACGCTTTCGTGACGATATTACGTCCAGGCGGCACGGTCGAAACGCTGTGCTGAAGAGCTTTGTCTCCAAATTCGACGATTGGATGCATCGAGTTGATGCGTTGCATCGCGCTCTACAGCAGATGAAAACAGCTAAATGGGACGATCAGCTCGATGTTGACCTGGAGGATGTACCAAATGGGGACGTGATCAAGGAGGATCTGAACAAGCGGGACCCATCAGACCTGCTGAAACATCTCGAAAGTGCCCTGGCAAAGGCACTGGACAGCATGTACGGTTGGATACGACAGAACTGTTCAGATGAGGGCATACGAGCTGCACTCTTACTGCGCCTCCTTCGAGAACTTGAGCAGCGGAAAAGGATCTTCGAAGCGCAATACTCACTCTCGATCCCTGACGTCAACCCCACAGAAATTGTGCAGACTTTGCAGGACCGCATTGTCCAAGATGTCATTCAAAGACCCATCGAGCAGTACGGGGCTGCATTGAAGAAACGGCGAAAAGTCAGCACGGCACTCTGGGACGGCGCCCCGCCTTTACCTGTCCAGCCCATGCCAGCCACGTACAAATTCCTAGCAGCTCTGCACTCGGCCATGTCAGAAGCTGGCCCTGATCTCTGGAGTCCTCATGCTGTTGCGGGATTGAAGCGATCGCTCGATTCGCGGCTGGCGGAGCTCCTGAGCAGCAGCAGCATGGAAAAGCCTGATATATATCAAGACAAAGACCTGGCGAGTGATCACGCAGATGACAGCGTTGAAGATGGTTCAGACGACCAGGCTCCGAAAGCCAAGGATCCAGCGGCAGAAACGGCAGACAACGACGACGGCAAGACACTGCAGGGAGAAGTCCCCCTACAACTGCTTTTTGACACGCTGTATCTGCAACGCATCTTCTCCACACCTCTCGCTGATGCGAGTAGGCCCGGCCTACCGGCGTCAGCCGTACCAATGCGCGAGCGTCTCGCGCTGGAGCAGGCGTTGGAGGATCGATTGGCGAAGAGCGCGAATGAGTATTGGAAGCGGACGTATCTGCTTTTCGGGCTATTGACATCGAAGAGGTAGTCAATAGCTTGCAACTTGCAACGCCACCTGTATGTAGCATGCCTAAATCCATGCTTGGTCTGCTCACAGGTCTCACTGCTGAAGGCAAAGCGGTTCGGGCAGTGACTCTTATCAATAATTAAGCCACCTATCAGCTCGGGAAACAATAGACTTCACAAGCGATGATGTGATCGGATCATCAGTCGGCATTCACACGTGTGGACCCGGTGTAAATCGTGCCAATGGGCCCTTATCGTTGCTGCCAACAAGTCGATTGGATGGCCAAGCAGCAGCCGCATCGACAAGCAATCGACCGCATCCACAACCCTGGAAGCATCAGTGCATTGGACAAGCATCATCCATCCCACCAAGTCGGGCGGCGGGGAGGACGGATGGACGCAATACGAAGTAGATTCACTCAAGAGTTGTGCGCATCTGCATGCCTTTCTTGGTCCCGACCAGGTGACGTACGAGCTTAGCCAGCGGGGTTGGCGGGGTACAGCTCGAAGCTAGGCTGAGTCAGGAAGGCGCTGGCGAGAAGAGAAACAAGAGTACATGTACTTCGTGTGGAGACGCCTCTTTCTTGCCTTCCACACACACCTTCCGTCTCCAACTTCTACCGCAACGGCATTCAGATTCGGTTGTATTCTCGTTTTGGTTACAAGTTTTATTTGCCAAGATGGCGTCCTTCATGCGCTCAGCAGCTCGCGTGCAGCCGGCGTTGCGGCGCTCAGCCATCCGTCCCTTGACCCGATCAATGGCGTCGCAGACCAAGCCGAACCACGCCTCAGCTGCCGCCGCCGCCGCCGCCGCGATCCGGTCGGCAGTCAGCGATGCCGGCGAGCAGCCCTTCTTCCCCGACGAGCCCACCGGCCCAGTCGTCCGCACCGAGATCCCGGGTCCAAGGAGTAAGGTGGCGATCGCACAACTCGACAAGGTCTTCGACACGCGCTCGCTGAACATGATGGCCAACTACCAAGACTCGTTTGGGAACTACATCGCTGACCTGGACGGCAATGTGCTCCTGGACGTCTACGCCCAGATTGCCTCGATCCCGGTCGGCTACAGCAACCCGAGCTTGCTCATGGCCGCCACCAGCCCGGACATGGCGAGCGCCATCATCAACCGCCCGGCCATTGGAAACTTCCCAAGCCACGACTGGGCGCAGATCTTGCAGACGGGTATCTTGTCCAAGGCGCCCAAGGGCTTGGAGCAGTGCTTCACCGCTTCTTCTGGCTCTGAAGCCAACGAGCTGGCGTACAAGGCGGCGTTCATGTGGAAGAGGCAGCAAGAGCGTGGTGGTGCGGATGTCGAGTTCACCCCGGAGGAGATCGAGAGCAGTATGAACAACGCCACGCCCGGTGCACCGAAGATGTCGATCCTGTCCTTCAAGACTGCTTTCCACGGCCGTCTGTTTGGCTCGCTGTCCACCACACGCTCAAAGCCGATTCACAAACTCGACATCCCAGCCTTCGATTGGCCACAGGCGAGCTTCCCTGCTCTCAAGTACCCGTTGGAAGAGCATGTGGAGGAGAACAGGAAGGAAGAGCAACTCTGCTTGGACGAGGTCGAACACCTCCTGACCACATACCACAACCCGCCAGCAGCTGTCATTGTGGAGCCGATCCAGTCCGAGGGTGG
Source organism: Teratosphaeria epicoccoides (assembly GCA_021401465.1). NCBI lineage: Eukaryota > Fungi > Ascomycota > Dothideomycetes > Mycosphaerellales > Teratosphaeriaceae > Teratosphaeria > Teratosphaeria epicoccoides. The sequence continues at coordinate 48,916 of JADDMT010000045.1, forward strand.
TGACAACCACGCGTCTGTCGACTTCTTCAAGGGTCTGCGCGAGGTCACCAAGAAGCACAATGTGCTCATGATTGTCGATGAGGTGCAGACGGGCGTAGGAGCTACAGGCAAGTTCTGGGCACACGAGCACTGGGGTTTGGAGACGCCGCCGGACATGGTGACGTTCTCCAAGAAGGCGCAGACCGCAGGATACTACTATGGCAACCCGGAGCTGAGGCCAAACAAGCCGTACAGGCAGTTCAACACGTGGATTGGTGAGTCTGATCGCCTTGCATGCGAGTCACTGAAACCAACATACTGACGCAACTTCCGTCCAGGCGATCCAGCCCGCGCACTCCTATTCCGCGCCATCATCAACGAAATCGACCGGCTAGATCTCGTGACCAACACCGCCAACACCGGCGCCTATCTGTACTCCGGTCTCCAGTCTCTCGCTCAAAAATATCCGAACGAAATCCAGAACTTGCGAGGTCAAGGGCAGGGAACGTTCATCGCCTGGGACAGCCCGAGAAGAGACGAGGTGCTGAAGAAGGCCAAGACGATCGGCATCAATATTGGTGGGTCTGGTGCTATGGCTGTCCGACTGAGACCGATGTTGGTGTTCCAGAAGAGTCATGCAGATATTTTGCTTGAGGGGTTGGAGAGGATTTTTGGGTCGTGAGGGTGAGGTGTAACTGGGTTGTGAGATGGAGATGTGGCATGATTGTAGTTATGGGTATTTGTGCGTTGGGCATTTGAGGGCTTACGACTGCTGCCTATCGCTGTAAGGCATTCGAGAGCATGGTGTTTGTGGGATGGGCAGAATCACGAAGTTCACGACAGTGTGATGAGGAGCTTCGAATGACATATCATTTTTGATGTTTTGGTCCTATTACAGGTTTGGTGGTGTCTGAGAGCTCCTGTGTGATATATCACTGACGCTGAGGTACGCTGTGCATAACGAGATTGCAAATCTCTGTGTCGTACTGACGTTGCAGGTGGTGAGGCAGGAGCAGTGCACCAGACGCCCCGGTTCGTCCTTCGTTCTGCAGAAGCAGGCAGATATAGAGATCAACATGGACATTTCTTCTCGTGACCATTCATTCACTCCTCATCCGAGAGCTGAGAGCTCGACAGCGACTCGGACTTCGAGGAACCGCAAATGAACCATCACCATGATTCTCCAGACCCTCCTCTTCTCCCTCTTCCTCACCAAAATTGTCGTCGCTGCCTCCACCACTAACACCACCACCCACATCGCCACCACCCTCCCATCGCCCAACAAAACCTCCCCAATCACCTGCTCCCCGCCTTCTTCCTCCACGACTCAAAATCTCACCGTCAATCTCGCAGACGTCTACCTCGCAGCGAACCGCTTCTGCGAGCAGCAGACGAGCAGCGAGGGCTCAGAGAACGTGTTTTCCAGTGATTCAACCCCCGCCCCTCCTCAACGAGCAAACAAGCATCAAAGGAAAAAAACATAAAACAAAGAGCGAGAGCTGACATACCTCGCAGTCCAAGGCGTCGGCGTCCCCCTCACGCTCGAAAGCGACGGCGAAAATCTCGCGCGAATCCACACGACAGATTGCGTCGACAGCGTCGTCCGCCTGTGGGACACGTGCTCCGCGGCCGCGGGCGGCAAGTTCTTCGATGCGGAGAGCAGAGTCACATACTCGATCGGCGCCGAAGGGACCCCGGACGCCTCCCCGCAGCGCAACGCCGCGCACGCCCGCACCCACACCAGCGCTGCTGCTGCGACCCCGAGCGGAAGCAGAAGAGGAAGAAGCAGCGTCGCGGCGGTCTCCGAGCGCGAAGACTCCGGCCCCTGGCCCACGACCCTCTGCTTCTCCTCCGGCGCCATGCACTACACGCTCCCCTCGTTCCAGACCGCGGTCGGGAATTTCTGCGCGCAGTTCGCGGCCGCGACGCCGTTTTTGCACGACGCGGACGCCGCGCCTGTGGAGTATTTGTTCTGCTATAGGAATGCGGAAGTTGTGAGCCTCCCCCACCCCCCGCTCTCTCTCCTCGGTGTGAAGTTTCCATGTTATTAGACGCTCTCTGCGCGTTTGCTGATTCTTCGGGCGCGCGGAGGTAGTACTTTGAGATTGAGAGCTGGTGCGGCGACACCCTGAATGAGCCTGGGTGTTTGGCCGCGTACGCGAATCTGCTTGAGGTGTGTCAGGAGGGGGGCAGTACGTATGGGGGGTTAGGATGGGATGGGTGTAATACTGTTGTGGCGGATGGTGAGTACTGAGCACATACACACACACACTCTCTCTCTCTCTCTCTCTCTCTCTCTCTCTCTCTCTCTCTCTCCCCCTCTCTCTCTCTCTCTCTGCAATTCCTGTTCGGGTGGGTGTGCTGATGTGTTTTGTTGTGTGGGGCAGGGGATCCGAAGCTGCATCGGCCGGAGGGGAGTTTTGGAACTTGTAGTGCGGGCAGTGGGAAGAGGGATGGTGGTGTTGGAGGGAGGAGGGCCGTAGGGGCGTGAGGGGGGCTGCAAGGCGGATGGGCGGTGCTGGTGGAAGGGGTTGGTTGGGGCTGGTGGGTGCAGGATGTTCTGCAGAATCAGACGGTACAGTCATAGTGGGCATCCTTACACCGGAGCAGTTCCACGTCGAGGCCAGCGGCTCCGTCTGTCTACCGCTAGACTGGTTCGTTGACAGTGCAGAGTCAACAGCATCATGAGTCATTTCCACGCTGTCAACAAACGTGCGTGCTGTCGAACAGCGATCGGTCCTGTAAACGGGCTGTCAGCTGTGGGGATCAGCCATCCTTGACGACTGGCCAGTCGGTCGGTTGATCGATAGACACCTGTTCGAGGCGCTGAGAGGCGACAAGCAGGAGTCGAGCGATTTTGCGTCCGATCCGGACGTTTCAAATGTTTCCATTTGACATTACTCTGCCCCTATCGAATACACCAACACGTCGTCAAAAGGAAGCCTCCCAAACGTAAACATCATATGTCCTCGCCAGAGCGCCACCGCTATCTACGCCCTCAAGAAGCATTAGCGAGCAAGCACGCATACCAGGCACGTTCATCCGCCATGACGAAGAAAACGCCCGCTAAAGCATTCCCCGCCACATCAAGCAATGCCAACCCGCCACGCCAATGCGTTTCACAAACCTAGAAATGGCGTTCACGAATGAAACAGATCCCACGCCCTCTCACACAGGCGCAAGAATTCCTCTTTCTTCTCAACACCACTCATATTCGCCTTCCAGTCGTCCTCCCGCCCATCCCCTCGCACAGCGAAGGTCGCCCGTTTCGCATCAGACCGGTTGAAGGCTGACGGCGGGCTACCATTGTCGCGCTCGTATTCTTCCCTACCGCGCCTCCTGCCATTCATGGAGGACGTACGAGCCAGCACATCTGGACGTGATGCTCCGTCACTGTGGGCGTGAGGTCGTGGAGCGCCGGCCGCTGCGTGTGGATGATGACCTCCAGGTGGCATCGGCGAGGGTGGAGTGGGTGGTTGCACGCCACCGTAATGCACGACCCTCGGCATCAAGTCCTCACGGCCGCCAGAAAGTCCTTGCATGGCCTCCTCTGCTGATCTGAACTCGCGGCTCCGGCTGCTCAGCGGCGGGCCTTGGTGGTGCTGTGGTGGCGGGAAGCTCGGTGACGGGACTGGAGGTGGCCCATTGGCAGCATTTTGTGGTGAGTGACGTGGGTACCGGGGCCCATCCAGTCGATCATTCGCAAAGACATCTGCAATCGGCGGAAGTCGATTGTTTGTTTGCTGTGCGGGGACGTGATGTATATGGCTTGTTTGGCTGAGCCCACTAGGTCCGTGCTGAGCATGCCTTGTGAATGGATGCTCGCCTGGCCGTAGTCCAGTGAAAGTTTGGTGCATCGGCGCCGACTGGATCACTCTATCTTCGGAGAACTGTGCCGCAGAGGGAGCGTCAATTGAAAGTCCAGGCGGTGGTCCCTTCCTTCGCGAGGTGAGGGGTGTTCGTGATACAGGCGCTCCAAAGAGGGTGTTATCCTGGGGCCTCGGTCCTTCGTTCTCATGTGCACTACCAGGCTTGCCCTTGTTTCTCGCTTCGATAATCTGCCTTTGCTGATCCCGCACGTCGAGGCTTCGTTGCAGCTGTTCCCGCATGCCCGGATCATTTGTCGCAAATCCCGGTGACAAACATGCCAACCCTACGTCCTGTATGGCCAGTCCAGCGGACTGCTGTGAAGTCAAGGGTGCAGAGGGCCGCCCCGTCTGCGGCCCTCGCGCTGTCGCCGTACTCGAACTGAGGTCAAGCCTCTTGGGCCGCGGCCTTGCTGACTGCATCGACGGCGATCCTGGCTCCTTCTTGACCTTGATCATGGGCGGTGGGCCGTTTCGGATTCTGTGTGACGCACTGTCAGCTGGCGTGTCTTGCGCTCACGTCGAACAAGAAGTGACATACGAGTTCGGTGACGTCTTGCTGTGCGAATTCACGCGTTCTGGGGATGCTGTGTTCTCCCCAGACGCTGGCGAACCATTACTCCTCGCCCGTTTTGCGGCTGGCGGTGCTGGCTCCGGATGATTTGCTGGCGGTGCCGAGCCTGTCAGAGGTGTGATGGCTGCAAACGGCCTTGGGGAGAGGATGCGGTCGACGGAGGACGGCGGCAAGGACGTGTGTGGTGGCGGCGGAGCAGCGACGGCAGTCGACATGTTGCGAGCAGGAGACGCGAGTAGTGTTAGACTTTGTTGGGCAGTGCAGTGAAAGCGAGCGAATGCGGTGCGGGTCCCGCTGTGCTCGGTAGGGCAGGTCGCTGGGAGAGATCGGCCGCGCAGGGCAGCGTTGGCGCTGTCGGCTGCGTGGCTGGACTGTGGACTTCGCCGGGCGCGCGATAATGCCTCGGTTCAAAATGTGAAGGGCAGGGGGCTAGAAGTCAGCGACAAGGCCGGAGCGTGCGGTGTTATTATGACAACAATCTCGTCGCCTGGCGCGCGCGGAGGATCAAGTGTCGAGACAAACACGGACGAAACGTGACCAGTGAATGATAGCGCGGGCGGGCATGAGGTAGAAGAGGCACGGACGGCGCCCCCCGGCGGCAGACACGACCAGACAGGGGTCGGCACTGCTGCTGGTGGCACGGTGAGGTGAATGGCGTATCGTGCGACAGGAACCCCCCAAACTGCTCTCCAGAGTCTCCACCTTACTCAACGCGGCAAGTCAATATTCTGCCGAAGCCCTGGTTTGCCGCTTTGGTGAAACGGTTCATTCCAGCGATGCCCACTTTACCTGTCACCGCTGTCGCGCGCAAGCAACATCCATCTTGCGACGACGACCCAGTGCACGCGGCGACCTCCCAAGTGCCTACGTACAGCAGTCCTGCTTCATGTCCGCTCCAAGAGCCGGGGGCGTAGAGTCGAACATGCCCAGCGCCGAGCCTGCTGCTCCCGCCAATCTCCCATGGCTTTGATCCGCAAGCGCGTTTCACTCCGAATGCAGTCTGACACGCCGAACGCTCCAGCACAACCTTCCCTTGTTCCTCTTGACACGCTACCCACCTCATGGCAAATCCCTTGCCCACTTCTCCGCGCGTCGCCACGCACAGCTCTTCTGACACAACCGCTTGACATCCACCGCCCTGCTTCTCCTTGCCCCACCGCTCTCCGCTCACCTGCTTGCTGCGGTGACAAGACCAGAAATGTGACATGCCCACCGGTCCCGGCCAATCGTAGCTCAAGCTGAAACACTGCGCTATTGTCGCGCTAGCTGAAATGTTGGCGATCTGCTGGGGACTACCCAATCCAGATCCCTGCAAGTTGCACCCGAAGTGCTGGCTTTCTGCGCCCTTGAGGTGTCCGTGTAGCTCGCTCAAGATTGATAACAGACCCTCCGACATCAGTACATCACTGTCTTGTTCTAGATTGACAATTTGGCACGGACACGTTTGACCCTGCCGACGACCTGTTGTCCACTGGCTGAGATTGATTGACCCGCCGCCGGCATGGTCAACCTCGCCTAGTTCCAGCGGCATGCAAATCAACTGGTTGGCATTCGTAACGGTGCTCGATCAACTCCCAACCTACCGCACACGGAATGGAGTTGTTCATGATCTTGTATTCTATATCCGACCGACACAACAACGGTTCGCATATCCCGATCAAGGCCACGAACCATCGAGCGAGTCAGGCACGATCGGTAAGCAACCTTGCAACCAGGAGTCATGGGAGTGTGCGGTCTGTCATGAATACTTTTCTCAACGACTCAACTCGAAGTGGCATAACTTTGATTATGAGTGATTCAGCCTATACTTGATGATGGACCAGGAAGATACATGTACAATCAGCCTTCGGCTTACCAACGCGTCATGACGTCGGCAGGCCATTGTATCGGAAACCTCTACCTGGTAGCACACGATGATACACACCTACCTACCTCCACAGAACTGGAGGGCTGAAGCTACCTTAGTCACAATGCCACGTGCACTGTAAAGCGACATGTTTGGCCCACAATTTCGAAGGAGGTGAATCTCCACCTTCGCAGCATCGGGTGACAGGGACTTACCCCAAGTTGCCAACAAAATGCGACGTCTTGGCGACTTCGCCGGGAAAATCGCAGGAAGCTCACCCGACTAGGTAGGTACAGTGGCGGTCTTGGACATGTGCACAAGTGAAAGCTGGCACACTCTTGGTGCCGAACATGCCATGCAAGAATCAGATCCGGCTGCCAATTATATCGCAACAACGCATGGAACCTCTGTATTCTGAAGCAGGCCCGCTCCCATGTACATGTAGCTTCTTTGTCGAGAGCGCTTAGCAGCCGCCGTGCTGCACGAGAGTTCAGCAGTGCATGTACAGAAGGATCTGGAGGAGCTTGAGGGTGTACGATCATGTACGTAGAAGCATGACAGAACAATGCATAAACGCTTCTCGGATACCGGGGTAGGTACCTAGTTGGTGGCGTATCTCTAGGCGCTTGAAAGTACTATACATACCTCTCCAACAGTTCAATTTCACACGCGCGCCTTGCGCGCCACCACAGCAGCGCAAGAAGCTCGTCTCTGAAATGTAGAAGAGACCGTGTCTGTGATATTTTGAGGCTGCGTAGGCTGACTCGAAATACTCTTGCGTAGCCTGTGCCTCCCGCTTCAGGTCCGGTCGGGCACCTATGCAGGAATATTGATCTGTTGGGGACGCCACTATTCGGGAAGGACTGCCGCACACCGCTGTACGGCGATTCATTCCGCGACATAGTCCATCAAGACAAAATCGACGCTCCTCGCCAGACTCTGTGCATACTCCCGACTCACTGCTGGTCCCACTCTCCATTTTCCACCGGCTTCCAACGGGTCACTACTTCCAATGCCGCCGCTCCTAATCAGCAGGCGCAGACTTGTGAGCGTTGCGATCTGGGTGTACACATCGATCGTGGTCCTCAGATCATGAGGCAGGATGGCATGCAGGATAGATAACAGCCTGTCCAAGGTAAAGGCAGAAGCGGCGAGCAGATGTCGCGGAATCCTTCGAGTCTGAGATGGCCTGGAGGATGTGCGCGCGGTGCCACCGCCTTTCTTTCGTCGCTTCTTCTCTGTGGCTTTCATGAAGTAAAGCGCATCGAGACGTGCTGGATTGAAGGAAGCTAGATAGGCTGACAGCAGAAGCCATTTCGCGTAGTAAGGCAGATCGTGACCATGTCGCTTAGCCACAGTACTAGATGTCCCAGGCACGATCGAGTCCACCAATACGGTCTCGTCCTGGAAGAGACTTCTGCGGTTGACCAGTAGGCGAGAGAAGTCTTTCGTACCGAATTCGCCAGTAACAATAGGCGCCACAAATGGTCGCCAGATCTCGTGGCACAGGTCTCGGAACGCTACAAGGTCACGAGCAGCGTTCTGAGCTAAAGAGTCCCATACTGCGGCGCAATACTTGGGCCACAGCCATGCCTTGTCTTGTGCGTGGCATTCTTCGTCGTAGTCGAAGTCATCAGGTGGAGCATCTATGAAGATATCGGGAGGTCTCTGAGAGACAATGTGGATGGATTGATTTCTGTTGTATGCCGGGAAGTGTATGTGCGGCACTCCAGATTGGTTTAGAAAGCGAGGTGTCGGGTGCTGCACGATAAGAACCATGGTGAGGACGGGTACCATGTCGCGCAATCGCGCCAATGATGGGAGCAAAGTCGGCGGTGCTTCTCTTTGCTGGTCGATGCCATCGAATACCAAAATGAACTTGTCTCGTGCCTTCAAGCGCCGCTGTAGCCGGACAGCGAGAGCTGCTATGTTCTCACATCGTCCAGCATATTCTGAGCTACCTTCATCATCCTGTAATGCCGCGTCTACTTCGGCCGATGTCTTCACCAGCAAATGTCGCCCGGTCACACATTCCCGGCAATCGATGAATGCGAATTTCAATCCACTGGCTTCCAAATGTGCTTTGGTGAGGGTCGTCTTTCCTGTAGCGTGAGGGCCATACACGACAAGCGTTGCTGGACTTGGGAGTGTAGGAGACAGTAGCGTGTTCAAGAGACGCAGAGGCCGATCTCGACAGGGCCATTGTCGGGACAGCGAGAGCAGCAGCTCGTCCGGCAACTGTTGTTGCAGCCCCATGGCAGGAGCGTGAAGGTAGACCTTCGACTTCAGACGCGTTGAGGACGCGCTCGGCATGCCCGAACGCCGATCACGACTTCTGGCTGCCGAAGACTCGGCTGTCGGCTTGACATGGTAGGAGGTACTTCCTACATACGAGTTCAATGTTCGAATACGGGCGGTCGCGCACTCGACCACTTCCGATCGCGCCTGCCATATCGAAACAGCAGTTTGCCTCGCATCAGGTAAGATTCTCACAGACGGACTGTCAATGCAAAGAAGCAGAGAGCCGCACATAGAAGCAACTGCGACATCTACACGTGGGCTTTCTGGCTTCATGTTGCTCGTCTCATTGAAAGAAAGGAAGTGACGGCCTTCACATGTCAACCCACGCGCACCTTCCACATGAGTCTGTTTACTTCTCGGCATACTTTCCCAGGCCTTGCCCGCTTCCTACAAGATGTCTCGCTGCTCGACTTTTATCCGCACCAGGCTCGTTTACATTGCCACACAACTACGCACAAACATGGGCAAGCTCGTGCAATCAGCTGCCGCCCAGGTACAACCGCCATCGTCGAAGGAGGCTCGCAAGCGTCGAATGCTGCACCTGAAGACGAAGGAGGAATGCCGGTTGAGTAACGAGACGATCAGGGTCTGGTCTGTGGAGCTGCCTAGTAAGTACGCAGAGGGAATCTTGAAGTAAGTCGTCCTTCTCTGCTCCCACTCTGAGCACTACTGATGCATCTGCAGAGTCATCAAGGACAATGTCGAGAGCCAAGACTCTCTCGACCTGCAACATCTCCGTCGATTTGCCAAACCCAAGTATCTCCCTCCCCACGTGCTCGGCGAGCGTAACCTTATTAAGGATCTGTACCTTGTACCGCGCTCGTGGGAGGAGACAGCATCAACAGTGATCCAAGCCGGCGCGCCGATCTGGGAGTGGACAGCCGCCACCAAGGCTCGCGCCAATTCTCGCGCTGGAACACTCTATCTGCTCGTCTGTCCATCACACATTATCGCTTTGCAAGAGCTTCATGACCTCCTACTCCTGCATGCGCCATTCTGTAGCTCAGCTGACGCGTGGTCATATCCACTGGAAATCAAGGAAGTCGCAGTCCCTCTGCTGGCCCCGACGAGCCCAGAGCAAGCTAAGCGCTACTCGGAGCAGTACTGGCCAACTTTCTATCGAAAGACCAACCCCTTCGGCGCCCACCCTAGCAGTATCGCCAAAGCTGAGGAAGAGCTGCACACACCTCGGAACGGCAGCATCAGCATTGAACAAGCCTTGGAGCTGGCCGAAAAGGCAGGAACTGCGACCGAGGAGAAAGGTTTCGGCGTCTGTACCGGCTGTGTTATCGTCGAGCGTGCCGACGATAAGACAGAGATCGTTGCTGTCGCGGGCGACGCGCGTAAAAAGCCGCTTCCTAGCGAGGGTGGCATTGAAGCGCTGGAGAGATGCCTTGACGACGACGATGCCGACAGCAAGGACGCTGCTGCATTGAGCAAAAGCAAAAAGAAGCGGCAGCGCAAGAAGAAGAACAAAGCCGCCAAGCGAGCTGAGGGGAGTGGCTGCGCTTCTGGCAATGTCATGGCTCACTCCGTCATGCGTGCACTCGGCATGGTGGGACGCAAACGCCTCCGTTGCGCTTCGCAGCCTATGCAAGCGTCTGCCGACAAGGCTGAGAGCAACTTCGCCGCAGTTGGTTTGAGGCACGACGTGAAGGCTCGTGATGCCTTCTTCCTCGACCTACCTATCACTCCGATTGAACAGCAGTACTTCGAGAAGGATAACATCAAGCCTGACGGTTATCTGTGCCTCAGGCTCGAGATTTTCCTCACCCACGAACCATGCATGATGTGCTCGATGGCACTTGTCCACTCTCGCGTTGGCCGAGTCATCTTCAAGCATCGCATGCCAAAGACCGGTGGCCTCACAGCTGAGACGGCTAGGAATGACTCCGGGCCCGCCGGTCTTGGCTACGGCCTTTGCTGGCGCAAAGAACTGAATTGGCAGTTCATGTGCTGGGAATACACTGCTCGTGTCACCGAAGACGAGCGCAAGGAAAAGGCGCAATTGCGCGAGAGTGGTGAGATTGATAGCGATGAGGACGAGGAGGATAGCGACGGGATTGATGCTGTCAATGATGACCATGCTAATGTGGGCAGTTCTAGCTTTACGAGCATCCATGTGTAGCACACACGGACGGCATCGATCAGCTGGCGGAGCATGGATACGACAGTATGGACCACGGAGGCATGCACCACGAAGGCACTAATGGTAATGACGGCATTCTGGGCGAAGCGGGGTTGCACTTGGCCAGCGGGTGCGGGATGGATCTATCGGCAAAGCATCTCAATGTCAGCATCAGCATGGACGGCGTTGAGAATTCACGTAGTGTTTTCCGGCGAAGTCTTTGGTGCGAGTGTGAGGTTCTGCGCCGACATGACTATTAGCGATGGCGCAACGGTGGAGGGTGATAGACGATCATGGCTGCCACGCCTGCCGATACAGATGTACCACTACTGCACACACCAATGCATCGTAGCTCATATTGAGCTCACCATTATACGAGCTGCCGTCCGTGCCCTGTCCGTATTGAGAGATCTGTTCGGACACCTGGAGTACTGAGCTTGTCCGCGCCCGCGGTCAACCGGTGTAGGGATGGCTCACACAGGACAGTGAAATTGACCGGCCGGCTTTCGACGCTGTGATGAGTTCACTCGAGCTGAATGTATGGATGTCCTTGTGGGTCGTGGCAGTTGAGGTCCCGATGGCTGAGACGTAAATTGGCCGCTTGATATCACACGGCTCCTGTTTCAGCCCTATTGATAAACTTCATCAGGACAGACAGCAAGTGACATCGGCATTTTGGTCGACATGAAGGGGTCGCTGGGGCTGCTATCGGAAATTACTGCTTGGAGGAGCAGAGTGTGCAGAGTGCGTTGGATGCGCTGTACATAGCTATCTGGATGGTGCATCCAATCATGCAAAAAGGAAAGGATCAGTCGAAAAGGGGTGGATTGGTCGGCGTGCGGATATGTACACAAGCCGCAATCCACCCAGCAGGGAAGAAGTGAAGAAGACACAATCGTCGAGAGCAAGAAGCTCAGCCTGCTCTCACTCAGCCAATGCGGAGAGTCTCCATCAGCCGCCGTCGTCCGGGATCAGCTCAGTATCTGACCAGCAGTGTTCATGCTATGCGTCCGCTGCTTTTCTCGTTAAATGTACAACCCCAAATGCCACGACGAACAATGGTCCCGTTAATGCCCAAAGTCGCCGAGCTGACATGATACGGCGAATGCTGAATCGCCCATGGACAGGCTGTAGTCAGGTGAAATTCATGCCATCCGGCGGGTGCCACCAGATGCGCGTGCAAGGTCCCGCCTACATCGCTCAAAAACACCACCGTAGCCAATTTTGCCCCCATTTCCGAAGTTCAATCAGACTGTCGCCTGCTACAGTCTTTGTGTAAAAGATGCTCGTAAAGGTTCAGCAAGCAGCGTCATGTGTACAGTACTGGACCTTTGCTGATGGGCCTCAATGTCCATTAACGAGCTCTCTAAGTGGAAATGGTGACACCGTCGCCTTTCCAAAAGGTGTTCCATGTTGCGGTGGCGTTCGGGTTTGGTGGACAAAGGACATTCCGATCATATTCGCCTTGGACGTTGCCTGAAAGGAATTAGTACCACATTACGGACCTATAGAAGCGGCATCGCTCACCTGGCGGGTAGTAATTGCAGACGGTGAAATACGGAGGTACGTCGCTGCTGACCTGGCGTAGGCCGTTCGCTGAGCAGTCGACAGTCGCGCAGCCGACCGATGTGGTACCCTTCCAGACAACTTGAGTGAAATGGCCAAACACCTCGAACTTTGTCATGTCTGGCTGGGCTTGGTTGTAGAGATCCGCGTACCAGCCAACTTCACCATTGTAGAACAGGTCCGTAATGATGCCCGAGACGTTGTCAGCTGGGAAGCCAGCGGCAATATTTTGTCCGTAGTGGCCGTCGCCGGCAGTGGTGTCGTGCGCGTAGTTGCAGCTTTGAGCGATCTGGAGAGCGATTGTTGCTAGCGTATTGTTCCACGTCAATTGATCAACAGTGTGGTTCTTGCGATGCAGGTTGTGGTGGTAAGTAACAAGGCCGTTATAGGTGTCTGGTGATGACTCGGCCCCTGCAGCGGCGGAGGTGCCGGACGGAGTCTCCTCGCTTGACGGAGCGTCGTTATTGGACGCAGGAGGTGGGGATGATGGGGACGTCTCGGAGCTTGACGGCGCAATGTACGTAGATTTTGGGGCTTGCGTCGCCTCAGGTTCGCTGGGGTATGTGCTGGTCCAGGCGCTGCTCCAGGCGCTGCTCCAATAGCTGGCATGGCCGCCACTTCCGCCCGCATCGCCAAGTTGGTCCTTGTTGTCGCTGAGAAAAGCTGGGGTGGGAATGGATTGAGCAGCTGGTGTCTCTGCCACCGGTGTCTTAGCGGCCGGTGTCTCAGAGGCGTGACCATCCATCCAGACAGTCACCACTTCGGTCGCGTATACGATGTCGACGTCCGTGACCAGGGCGCGCTTGTTGTGCGCGTGACGGTGAGCGTGGTGTGGGTTTGGCACAGCAATGACAACCGCCGCAAAGGCAGCTGCAACGACAGCAGAACGCATTTTGGTGAAATCCGTTAATGCAAGTTGTAGAGCTCGTCGAAAGAATGGCAACTTTGGATCACAGATCCTCTGCTGGGTCTGATAGATGCTGCTGAGTCTGGCAGATGCTACAACGCTGTCAGCGAGTGCGAATTGGACGGACTGCCAGCAGTTTTTCAGAGTCCAGCCTTGTCAATGACAAAGCAGGCGATAATCGCCGAGGAAATAGACTGATATGCTCGTAGACAAAGGCGGTCTTTGATGCAATTCTCCAACGTGCATGGCAGAGGCAAACTTACCTGCAAGTGGTGGACCTCACGGAGGACTTGCAGTCAGTGACTGTGCCGCCACGAAGAGCGCCTGTGATGATGGGTAATGAGTGTAGGTGCCGCAAGCAGCATGAATGAGTGACTGTGGTGGTTGCGAGGTAGGTAGGCGTTCAGGTGTCACGAGAAGGCCTCAATGCAGGGAGTCCGGAGGTTAGGAGTGTCTTGTAGTTGCAAAAGTAGCTGCAGGTCCACTCAGATCTGTAGCGTGTCTATCGCTGTTTGAGATGCAGGAACCCCGTGGCTAGCGCCTTCCTTAATGTTTGGCAGCGACAGTCGCTCGGAAACCGCGTTGCTGATTGGCGGAGGTGACTTCCGGATTGGCGATGTCGAGGCGACAACAAAGCACATGTGTCAGATACATATGTGACCTCAGACGTCGAAATCGTTATTCTAGTACTGCATTGAGAAACGGCTTGCATCAATGGCGCTCTCAGCGAGAAGGGAGGAGCTGTTATGTCCATGATGAGATGTCCCTTGCCTTACGTCGTTGCATTGCCCGTCCAGCCAACCGCCAGACACCCGATCCGAAAGGCACGAGTGTTCCCGCTCTCAGTCCTCCGGATTGCATGATCGATCATAGCCCCGCGACAATAATGAAGTAATTGATGAAATGAATAGTATTCGCAAGGTACGAGAGAGTGATTGGCTCCTGAGCCCAGATCTGCGGTGGTGTCTCGGCTCCCTGGCTGGCGATCAGGAGGCCGAAAGCTTGGTGTCCGCGTGGACATTGCATCTTCACGGCGCTCACGAGTTTCAACCCACGTCTCCTGCTGACAGCATGCGCGAAACAGCGCCTCATCCGAGTGGATGCCGGCCTTCGTGGCCGGGCCTAACGACATTTCTGATTGCACACATGTGAAAAATGGATCACAGCGCCTGCCAAGTCACAAGCAAGCATTGTGTGCGCAGTGCGTTTCCATATCTACTCGTTCCAGACCTCCCGGGAAAACGGAGGCGGAGAAACCATGGGAACATGATAGCCACTGTGTCAAGCGCTGCAGCGACTGCTGCGCCATACCGCGTACACCAGGATCACCTTCGCTGCGAGCTCCCTTAGGCTCGTATATAATAAAGCCGAGCGTGACTACGCGCTGCGCCAGATGGTTGGCTCGACCATAGCGCTGTGACGAAACATGAAACGCTGACAAGAACATAGGCGTCTTGGGAGCAATTGCGTTTGATCAAGCACAATAACATGGCAACAAGACGTCAAATTTGGACTGCACTGAGTCAAATATCCGCCTCTGTAAGAAACAGCTGCATCACAGTCTCTGAGACGAGTGCAATACCGCAAGCTATTTTTAACATGATACTGTGCCTTCGCACGCAATCAATACACCGTCAGGCGATGAAAGCATATTTTATTTCAAAAACGCAGCAAATATGCTATTCAGGTAGATATTGAGGTCGTGCATGTGGCCCTTCAACAAGATGGAGCTTTTCGTAGTACAGAATCTAGTTTCAGCTACTGGTACGCGTCGCAAGCACGTTCTTTCGTGGCCACTTTGCATTTGCACAGCCTCTCCTGGTGCAGCCTGTGCAATTGCGCCATGCACACGCACGCGCCCTACCAGACTCACACGGCACAAGTCTCTTGCTTCGAGCTCATCGCTCAGTCCTGCTGCGCATAAAGCGCTCTACGCAGACGTTTGCTTGTTGACACGCTTGACTGCTTGTCGCCAGCGGAACCACATTGATCGGTCCGATACAGGGTTGTTTGGCAGAGGGCACACCCCGGCGACGCGTACAATGCCAGCAAACTGCAGTGGTCGGCGACCTGGAATTTTAAGCATTTCTGCTCGGCACAGGTGAAGATACTGACGACTTTCTGCCTCGGTCCCTTCCTCAATCCTCGTATCCGAGTCGCACCAAAAGATATTGCCTTACCCATCAAATGACCTAGTCTGTTGGTGGTGGCTACCAATGCTCTGGCCTCCATTTGCAAATTATTATTCCCGCGATGCAGCGTCCGGTGAGAAACGGTCCTGTCTCAATGACAGACATCAATCTCGGAGAGTCGTTCGCAAGATGGACCTGCGTACACTTCCATCATGCGCATGGATCTACCTCGTAAACTATCTGGTAATCAATTCAAATTCTTTGATTATCTGACGGTGGCAATATCGGCAACAGCAAGGGAATAGTGAGACTGGTGACGACATGCTCCAGCAGACTGTAATGGTGAGCAACGACTAAGCAGTCACAGTCTCACTGTTATCCATTCCCTACGCATTGTTCGAGATGCCAAGCAATTGGATCATCACGCGATACGTACGCCCACCTCGATGGCTGGCTACGCTGCTGTGCTGCTGAGGCTTTTTCACCATGGGTTTCTCTAGGGTCAAGACGCATCCGCAGGTTTTGATATTGCGTATCCTCGTAGGAGTGCTCGAAGGTACGTACAGGCAGCCCCAAATTAGTCCATCCAGATGATGGATGGTGGCAAAGCGACGCATCTGAATTCTTTCCTGCGATCGTCTACCTTATAACATCTTGATACCTAATGAGAATGATCCACACGCATCGCGTTCGTTGTCGCATCCGCAACTGCCACGAGCGCCTTTGGTGGCTGTATAGGCTATGGCGTAGGCCATGTGAATGGCGACTCTGGACTACAAGGCTTCCGCTGGCACTTCATCAAGGTCTTGTTATCGTTGGGTGTGTATTGCTCGTGATATCCTTCCTGCCAGACCACCCAACCCGGGCTATTCCTCAGCGACGACGACAAGAAATTTCTGGAGGACAGGATCAGGGTCAACCGCGGCCGGTTGGCCGATGCACATTCCGCCAGGAAGCGGATACTGGAGACAGCCTCCAGTCCACGAATGGTGGCGCACTATATAATATCGACTGTGTTCCTCTGTGGTGTGCAAACGGCAGTTTTGAAATAAGTGCAATCAGAAAGAAAGAATCTCCGCAATCTCGCACACGCAGCTGAGCCTCACGATTGGGTTGTTCTTTACCTCTACCACGGTGCTACACTCGCATGGCAGGGTCCACTACTGCATGCGGTCGCCACGCCGTGCAGCGTACACTGTGAAAGTGATTTGGCGACTTGTGCGATAGGGCTTTCAAAGACGCGACAAACGGCTGTCGTTCTTTGCCATTATCATGCCATAACAGCAGTTGACCTAGAACAGAAACAAGACACTCGGTTTTCCTACGAAACACCTTGTTCACCGTCCGCCGACCATGGCTGCGAACAACATCTCTTTCTCCCCGCGCATGTCAACGGAGACAGACAGACGACATCTGCTCGCCGAAAGCATTGCTCCCTCCGAATCAGCATCATTGGTCGATGGCGATCGCACACCTAGAGCGCATTCCCTCGCAGCCTCAGAGCGGACCGAGCGCCCTGTAACACCAGCTGGGCAGCAGTTCGATCGCCGTGGCATTTTTGCAGATCCCACCGCAAGGCCTCTGCCATACAGAGGCTTTCCAAGCGAGGCGCACTATCTGGCTGCGCTGCAGGCATGGGCAGACAACAAGAAATACCTTCAGCCCACCGAGACCACATTGCACGGCTTTTACGGCGAGAGGACAATGGAAGAGTACAATCGAGGTAAACAGCCCGTCGAAGGTCTTGGTCTGCGCAAGAGATGGAAAGCGCACAAGCAGGCCAAGGAGGCCATGAAGGATGGACGACGGAACACCGTGGTCTAGCATGGCCACGGTGGCAAAAGCCCGCAAGTGTTGACCTCGGTGTCGAAGGCGCAGAAGAGTCTCTTGGCCGTCTTGCATCGGCCAAAGAAGCGTAGCTCGAGATTTTGGTCAACCAGCTCTGAGCGAGACCGCAAGAGAATGTGTGTGGCTTGAGCTTGTAGACTACAGCCACATGTTGCGGCGCTATTCGTGAATGACGGCATATATACAATTGTACGGCCCCACCATACTTACTGCTGTCGTATCGCCCGTATCAAGATTATAGTCAACATACTCCATAAAGTCACTGCGGCGTCAGGATAGCGCAGGACTCCGGCACTCGTACTTGGAGGCGACGTGCTCCGCGGTGGCGACGACGTCGAGCTCACTTGAGACGTAGAAGCCTCGGTCATGACTGTTGGTAACGAGCGAGTCACCAGAGCCGCATTGCTCGCCAGCGCAACTGTTTGGGTCCCACCATCGGCGAAGTCGCTGCCCTTGACGCTTATATCTACGCCGTCGATGGTGGTTCCGCCGCCAACGAAAACTGTTAAGTACCCGATCAGCTATGCTGCGCTCGTACTTGCTGACGGAGAAGCAGCTTTGGCCTGGCCGTTGCCTTCAGGTGTCGCCGCGCCGGCGGCGGAGTCACTGATGGTTGTCTTTGTGCCAGAGCTGATCGTCGCACCTCCGCTAATCGCCGCTTCACCAGAGTCACTGCCCGCTGTGAGTGGGACCATTCGATCTTAACTGGACTCATGCATTACAGGCACAGCAGTCGTGCTCGCTCCAATCA
Source organism: Teratosphaeria epicoccoides (assembly GCA_021401465.1). NCBI lineage: Eukaryota > Fungi > Ascomycota > Dothideomycetes > Mycosphaerellales > Teratosphaeriaceae > Teratosphaeria > Teratosphaeria epicoccoides. The sequence goes on from JADDMT010000045.1 coordinate 66,814, forward strand.
TTCGGTCGGAGCTCCCAGCAGCCTGGGTAGTCTGTCCATGTACGACGGCATTGGTGACGCTCGTTGCTATTGGAATACCATGGGCCACGGTGCCGCTGTCGCGGGCTCTTGAGATGGCGAGTATTTGGCCTTCGACAACAGATGTGGTAGCCACACGCGATGCCTCCGGGAGAGCTGGCCCAGTATCTACGCTTCCTGATGCTGCCGTCGTTGGGTCCACAGTCACGCTGGCACCAGTGCTGCTGACAGCTATGTCTATAGCTTCAGCAAGCGTTAAATTCAAAGTTGTGGCTTCACTTAGCTCCGGATCAACAGTGGCGAGGTCGTCCTGTGAGCTCGGCCCTTGAGCAGGATCGTCAATCACGCTTTTGCCTGATGCCACGGCTTGAGCATCACCGGTGGAGTCGGCCTGGGATGCGCGCTTGGGCGCGGCTGCGGCAGACTTGCCGCAGATCGGGCAGTGCTGAATGGGACCGCGCTATCCTGTGCCGTGCCTGTCGCAATCGCCTCGGTCTGTGCATTTTTCGGAGCGCCGGGCGAGATCGCGGTCAACGCAGGCAACGCCTGTGAGGTGGGCATAAAGACACCGATCTCCGGAGCGGCCGGAGCGAGCGCACCGGGCGGATCACAGAAGCCCTGGAGGTTCAGAATACACGACGCCCATTCGGGATATATGTCCTTGACTTGCGGTGGTACAGCTAGGACTGGAGCCAATTCAGGGTCACACACGAGTTCGCATGTGGCGACTAGATCTCCGTTGAAGAAGACCTCGGTAGAATCGAACATGCCATCCCCAAATGCGCGCCATACAGCATGATTTATGGGCATGTTTAATCTGCATTCTCGGGCGCCATTGTAAGCAATTACCGGTATCTTTGGATTGAGATCCGCAGAGTCCTTTCTTGTTGACAAGTTTCAGTAGCTGTTCTCCAAGTCGTTGCATTTCTCTTGCGGACTCGCAAAGCTGGTAGCGGTACGGAAATCCGTGAAGGCGGTATTTCGGACTATCTGGATCATATACAGAGTATATGTAGGAAGACTGCAGAATCAGTATGGCAAGCCCCGACCTCCTGCCCACTTGGCCGCATCCATTCGCCGCATAAGGGTCTTTCGTGGATATGTATGCTTCATTGGCGTAGAACGTATGTTCTCCAGACACAACGAACGCTCCTGTGGCCCTTCATCAGCCTGTAGCCAACACACTCATGGATGGTGCTGCTTACCACTGCCAGGGGCTTCTGTAGTGTCAATGAAGCAGTAATTGCAGGGCTGCCAGTCGTGATCCGTCGTCGTCTGAGGCATCGTTTGCCCAAGCGGACATACAAGGCCAATATTAGTCAATCGAGTCGAGCATGAATCTCGCGATGCAGTCAACGGCACCGGGGAGCAAGAGAGCTGAACTATCCCAAGACCCAAACGCGCCACATTCATCGCCATGCTGTCAGCATAATGAAGGAACAAGAACCAGCGCCTATGGGCCAGGAAGAAGATTGAGACTCGGGACCTTCTTTGCAGACTATGGGTGCCGTTAAGCGCCCGCTGTGCCGCACTCGGGCCTCCGCAGCATCGACAAGCGCGACGCGACTGCCTTGGGAGTACACCATAGTGGTCTACGAATTTGACATGCCATCGCTACGGAGGAGTAAAGCTCCGCAATGATGTCCGATGTTTCACAAGGGGACTGTGAGGAAGTTGAATGACGCTCTGGATTTAATCGGATCTTCACTGGCTCCCCCTCATCCCGAGGTCACGGTCGAGGCTCTGAGAAACAGGGTCCGCCGATGTGTTTCGAACGCGCTGCGTAAAGGGCTGATGTGGCAGGCGGTGACAACAGGGGCGAATTCATGTGGCTGAGTCGGACTTTAGCATGCAATTCCATCTTCCCCTAGTATGGCTGAGTCGACAAGTCACCATAAAAGTTCTTGCGCCATTGGTTGAGCCCTGGACTGTCAATCATGTCATCGTTCCATTGTGATCTTCCGTCAGTCATTACAAAACAATGCTGCTGCCATGATGGACGGCTACAAACCTCCTCGCAGCTTGCGCGTCTCCAACGGCTTCCTTCAATGACCTGCAAAACCGAACACCGTGCGCCTCACAAGCCCACTCAAGCTGACCCAACGTCTTGAGCACCTCAATGGGATCCGTCACAAACGTGCCCCAATGCATCGCAAGTGCTACCGACGCATTGTTCTCAGTCTTCTCTTCGCCATCGGTCATGACTCGAAAGATTCTCACAGCATCCCACGGTGGCATATGATTGTGGGCAGTAACGCCTGGGTTGTGCCGAGGAATGACGTTCCAGCTGTCAGGTAAGCCTGAAAAGCTGCGCAGATAGTCGTACGTGGCTCCAACAGAAACCGGGAGAATCAGCACATCAGGTCGTCCAAGCCGACTTGAGATCTCCTTGAACGCAGGACATTCTGGCCATTGCTTGTCTTCGAAGCTGTCGATCTGCGAAGGACTTCCCTTGCGTCTGAAGCCGAAGCGTCGCTTTGATGCTCGAGCACCGGGATCTGTCGAGTCTAAAGGAGGTGCAGGAGGCCAGCTCGGGGAGTCATGGAACTGATAGCCGGTGTCTCCCGCAAAGTAGACCCGATTAAGCTTGCCGTTTGACAAGCCATGTTCGATGTACCAGGAAGACCAGAGCGTGGTGTCGGCATCTGCCGGTCCTGATCGTCCGGAGTTGTGCTGCGCAGGCGTGCAAGTAATCTTCAATGGCAAACAGTCGCCATTGGAAAGCTGTAAGGATGCGGCATCCCACCAGTCGAGCTCGACCACCCTCTCAGCATCAATGTCACAATCTAGAAACCATTGTCGGTTGCCTAAAGGGACAACGAATCGCATGGTTGTCTTGTGCTGCTTCCACAGCTCAAGCACAGTGTCGTAGTCAAGGTGATCATAGTGATTGTGGCTAAGCATGAAAATATCGATGTCTGGTAGGTCCTCAATCTTGCAGGGTGGAGGGTATGACCGCACAGGTCCGAAGTTCTGATTTGGCGAGCATCTCATGGAAAAGATGGGATCGAACAGACAACGGACCGGTCTCTGACCCTCTTGTAGGGGCGACAGCTGCACAAGCATCCCTGCATGCCCAAGCCACGTCAATTTGACTCTGTCGTTGTCGACATCAAATTTGAAGTCGGGCTGCTCCGAATGCAATAGTTGAGCTGCTTGTTGCTGAGTGGTCTTGGGAAGGTCATCGCCGTCACTGCCCTTCTCCTCCGCAAGTCTGGCCTTTGCGATCTCAATACAAGGATCCTGATCCTCGCCCCATTCGAACGCCTTGCACACGTCAAGTGATGATGGCTTGTGCCAGCTGGGCCATGGATTTCGAAAGCTTCTATTACTACCCGTTGCCAGCTCCGACCGTCTTTCCAGACTGCTTTCGCGGCTGCCCTGGCGGCTTTTGGTGAAGGAGGCAAAGTATGTGGCCCAGCCTCGACTCCGATCTGCATTTGAGACATGATGGGCTGGCGGGTCTGCACAGTCGAAGCGATCGACTTTAATACTCAACGGTCCAGCCATTATGGCGCTGCTGTGTGACGTGAGCCAGAATCTCTAGCCGCCGTATACACAGCTGCTTCGACTACTGCGGCTGAAAGAGTGTTTCAACGGCTGCAACCGCCGCTAAGCGTTTAGTCCTACATGCTCCACTCAGAATCTCAGTGTCAGATACCGCGGGGGGTATTTGACCGTTCGTTGTGTGAGGCCTGAGCAGGTGTTGTTTGCTGGAGGGCGATGGTTGAGGAGGGATCAACGAGGTCATGCGCTTCTCTTCCCGCCTGATCCATGGCAAGAACGATCCCCACCTCGCACCTTCCGACTGGTCATGCAGAGAACGAGAAAGCAAAGATACGACCTCCGTATACTGAATGCAGCCGCTGCCCCGCTGATCGCCAAGCAAGGCCGGTGGCTCAAGCAGGACACATTGCGTCAGAAGGCGCACGACATGTGAAAAAGATTTCGATCGGGCTCCGGATCACGAGGAGCAATTGGGCCAGGGCCGGTAAGTACATACGCAATGTTCCTTCCTTCCGTCTTCTGTGTCACGTTCGGTCCCAGACGAGCAAGAAGCACCCACACACCACAAGTCATGTCCCGGCGACTCGCGCGATCGACGAATTCGTCAAGCCAGCTCGTCCATAGCTTCCGCCATGCACATCCTGCAAACTTTGCGGCCCACCAGGCGCAGGCACGACCGGTAGCTGTCGAGACGCCGCCGACTGGCTTGGTTGAGAAGAGCAATCCATTCTCGACAATGTCGGCGTCAGGAAGCGATCGGCCGAGCAGGCACGTCGGCCTCAGCAATCGCTGCGCCGAGAGCAAGAGCCCTTATGTGCGAAGTCATATGGACAACCCGACGGCATGGCAGCTCTGGACGCCAGAGACGCTGCAGTTGGCCAAAGCGACAAACCGGTTGCTGTTCGTGAGCATTGGGTATTCGGCATGTGTGAGTACATCCACCCACACATCTCGTTTCCTCACCGTCGCTGACAATCATCTTCGTCCTACAGCATTGGTGTCATGTCATGGCGCATGAATCCTTCGACGACCCGCGAATAGCACAATTGCTCAACGAGAACTTCATCCCCGTCAAAATCGACAGAGAAGAACGCCCAGATATTGACAGACAGTACATGGACTTTCTGCAAGCCACATCAGGCGGGGGCGGATGGCCCCTCAATGTGTTTGTGACGCCGGACTTGGAACCGGTGTTCGGTGGGACGTATTGGCCTGGTCCACGGAGCGAGAGGGCGCAGCATGGTGGAGCGAACTTTGAGCAGATCCTGTCCAAGGTCACAGAGATGTGGAAGACGCAGGAGAGCAGGATCCGAGATTCAGGAAAGCAGGTCACTGCTCAATTACGAGATTTTGCGCAAGAAGGCACGCTGGCGGAGAACGAGGGCGGTGGAGAAGACGCGCTGGAGCTGGATGTTTTGGAAGATGCATACGAACATTACAAGAAACGATTCGACGGCAAATTTGGCGGCTTTGGTGGTGCGCCCAAATTCCCAACACCGGTGCATGTGAGATCGTTGCTGAGATTTGGTCAACATCCGACAATTGTACGAGACATCATAGGAGAGAAGGAGATCGCGCATGCCAGGCACATGGCGCTCAAGACGCTGGAGTGCATGGCAAAGGGCGGCATCAAGGACCAGATCGGCCACGGCTTCGCCAGGTATTCTGTCACCAGAGACTGGAGCTTGCCGCATTTTGAGAAGATGCTTTACGATAATGCTCAGCTCCTGCCACTCTATCTGGATGCCTACCTAGTGACGAAGTCGACCTTATTCCTGGAGACGGTGCATGACATCGCAACATATCTCACGACTGAGCCGATGCAGTCCACGTTGGGTGGCATCAATGCTTCTGAGGACGCCGACTCGGCGCCGACAGCAAAAGACCCGCACAAGATGGAGGGCGCATTCTATGTCTGGTCCTATGACGAGCTGAAAGAAGTCCTTTCACCTGAGCAGCTCGACGTCTGCGCCAAGTACTGGGGCGCAAAGCCCGGAGGCAATGTGGACCCTCGTTTCGATCATCAAGGCGAGCTCGTTGGCAAGAATACTTTGTGTGTGCAGTATGACCTGCCAGATCTGGCCAAAGAGATTGGCAAGCCTAAGGAAGAGGTCAGACGCATCCTTCAGGCCGGGCGGCAGGCGTTGCTATCATATCGAGATGCGAAACGCCCTCGACCAGCACTCGACGACAAGATTGTCACTGCCTGGAATGGTCTGGCGATCGGTGGTCTGGCGCGCACAGCTACCGTACTGTCTGCTTCTGATCCAGAAACTTCGGAACGATACTTGTCCGGCGCACTGAAAGCTGTCAAGTGCATTAGAACAAACCTCTACGACGCTTCAACCCGTACGCTAAGACGTGTCTACCGAGAAGGTCCGGGCGAAACAAAGGGTTTCGCGGACGACTACGCCTTCCTAATCTCTGGTCTGATAGACCTATATGATTCTACTTTCAACTCATCATACCTGCAATTTGCCGATGAGCTACAACAAACACAGATCAAATTGTTCGGCGACGAAAAGAACGGAGGTTTCTTCAGCACGCCTGCGGATCAGCCTGACATCCTAGTCCGTACCAAAGATGGCATGGATAATGCCGAACCATCTACGAACGGTGTCAGCGCGCAGAACCTCTTCCGTCTTGGCAGCTTGTTGAATGATGCGAACTACGAGAAAGCGGCGAAGCGGACGGTCGGAGCGTTTGAGACAGAGATTGGACAGCATCCTGGCCTATTTACGGGACTGATGTCGTCAATCGTGGCGTCGAAGCTGGGCATGAAGGGTCTCATGATTGCGGGCAGGGGCGATACGGCAGATTCTGCGTTGAGGAAGGTAAGAGAGACAGTCAGACCCAACCTAACCGTGCTGCGAGTAGGCGCCGGCCTGCAAGACGACTGGTTGAAGGGTCGGAATGAGCTCTTGAAGGGTCTGGATGGGAAGAATGAGATGGTGCAGCTTTGCGAGGGTCAGAGCTGTAGGCTACTTGAGAGTAAGGATATCGATAGGCTTTTCGCAGATGACGGCGAAGCGTGGTTATCTGCAGGTTGACGACCAAGATACGTTGACACGGCCGGATGGAGAGCAGCCTTATTCGGTATGCTTTAGTGCTTACAAGACGAGGTGCAGAGTAAGAGACGACCAGACATTGTAGAAAGTGTAGATTAAGGTCGAGTGGTGCACAGCACGGGACCGTGGACCTCTGGTGTATCGAGTCTGATTGGAGTCACGGGCTATGTTGTCCGCCAAGCCCGTCGAGGAATCTCATCGGGAGAAGGGCAAGTCAGGCGGAACCACCAACGGAAGTTGTTCAACACGACTATGCAGGTGCTCATCCGGGCATGTGCTGTGACGTACTGGCCGGTGCAGTCCTTCCGCCACTTAGTCTCAATTCGACAACAGTATGGAGTGCCACCCAGAGCATGGCGTGTACCTGCCGCGATGCAACACCAGTGCGATATCGCCAACTTGACTGCAACCTTCTTTTCACAAGTGCAACAGGCCGGCCACCATGCCGGAGGCTCGTGGCGATCCGGCCTTCCGTGTCAAGCACCATGAAACAGAAAGCTCGCCGATCAGCGGTCACGCGATCGAGGACCGCGCGGAGTGCCCAAGACGACTTGAGCCGCGAATCTGCCCGTCCCTCAGCCTCGCCGATCAAGCAGGCCAAAATTTCTCGAGCAGGGATATGCTTCCTATTCGCGCAGAATGGCTAGAGGTCAAGCGGCAAGAGGCTGAACAAGAATACTCGTAAGCGTGGACGACCGCAAGAAACTCTTTCGCTAGCTCGGGCTCCTCGCAGCAGCTGGTCCGTGAAGGGCCCGTCGCCAACACCAAAGCATTTGCTTCCATTCTTCAGCACACATTCGCTCACTCAAAGAGCCCAGCTCAGGCCGGCAGGTTGCACTATCGCTGCCAGACTAAGCTTCGCGGCTCTCACGGTTTTCTCAAAAGCATTTAGTGTCGGCGTGGCGACGCGCATGTGGGACATGAGGTGTTCTTCGGCGTTTGCCGGGTTGTCACGCAAATTACCACAGGCTCCACTTCGGGTGCAATGTCAGCAGCCGGCCGGTTTGTGTCGCTGAAAGAAACAGCGAGGGGATGGAGACAAGGAACTCGGGATACGTATTCTGACGGTCGTGTTCAACCGCCCAGCATGCGACATTGGTCAAGATAGGATTCGATATTGTAAAAACTGGTGCTTTGTCCTGAGGTCACAACTCGACTCTCTCTCCCGACCGTTCTCTCCGGAGGTCTACCACGAAAAGAAGCCCCACGCAGAAGGCTCTGAGCGTCTTCTAGGGGCCGCAAATCCTCGCTGCTCCGACAAAAGTGTTCTCGGATCGAGGTTTCGCCCGGGTCATGAGCCAGCACCATTGTGACAGTGCTGTACCGGCAGCTGACGCTCGGTGACCCCTGATGTGAAGCTCGGCATAAGTCAGCAGAGTGGAACCACAGTGTGTTTGGCCAGAACGTGATAGTCTCGAGAAGAAAACGTACTCACCTTGTGCTCGCGCTCAGGTGCAGTCTGCCCTAAAGTCGCCGCACAGATCCTCCTCCCCGGAATACCTGCAGCAATATCGTTTCCAGGCGCACATTTCGAACGGAGTGCCAAATTCCTTATAGCACCTGGTGTCGTCGATCATCTTCCCACTGCCGAGGTCGCAAAGTCTCTTGGTAAGATCTTTGGCTGGCGCGTTGGTGCGGTTGTCATGGCATGTGCAAGTTCTCCTTTCCCCCTTCGGACAGTCGGCGTCGACCACGAGAGTCTGCAGGAGCATCAGGATGAAAGCGTTGGTCAAGTACATCTCGGTGCGCGCGGAGATGGACGCAAGAGAGCACGGCTAGACAGTCAAGGAGGTAGCATTTGTACAGGCACGACTTTCGGCGGATGCTTTCGGAAGGGTCTGAACACGTTGTCATGCGAGTAGGAATCTGCAACGGCAGCAGCAGCAGGGCGTGCGGCGATGGCCACCAGATTGAAGACCTGTCCGAAATGAAAATTCACAGTTGCTCCAACTGGGTAGGCAGATTTGACCAGGTCACCCATGCCAAGCCGAAAGGCCTCTCTGAAAGTCTTTCTGCTAACTCACGGCGATCATAAGTAATGCGCAGCCACGGTTTCTCAAGTGGAAGCGGATGATGGCGGATGGCACATGGCGGCAACAATTTTGTTTCAGAGAGCTCCAAGCCAGTGCCCTTGTGACCCTGCAGATTCCTCTGGACTGACTGGTATTGTTGTGCGGTGTATTACTTCAACCCACAAGGGCAGACCGATGGCCATCACGAAGGTCGATCAATTGACTTGCACAGTGCGGAAGGTTAATCACCGCTCCAGCTATTTCTTCCAGGGATACGGTACTGTCTCGGAGTCCATGCACCGCCAGAGCATTCTGCCAAGATAATAGATTGGCATCGAAGCAGGGATAAGGTCGACCTCGCCCGCAAAGTTGCGCGGGCCACAGTTCTCCAACGGAAAGTGGCAGAAAATAGTGTTACATAGGGATCGATATTCTAGGCGGTGCCGGAATATACCCACCATCTAGATTTAGGGCGGGCTTGTGGAATAGCTCGGATCTTATGCGAAGTAGCTGTCTAGTTATATGAGAGTCAGTACGTAAGACGGCACTTTCCCCTTGCGAACCAACAGTCCTTCGACACAATTGAGGGCGACCATCAGACGCATCGAAAAGATGAAGCTCACCACGACTGCACTGACCATCCTTGCTTTCACGCATTCTGCTCTCGCCTGGGTATATATCACAACCTCAGTGGCCTCCATCCCGACGGTCAGCTGAATCTATAATGCTACATTAGTACTGCGACACCACGCCGGCACCCAACTATGGCGTATGTAAGCATAGCCCACATGAATCAGGGCCAGATCACCCTTGCGCTCAGGTACTAGTAGACACATCATCAGTAGAGATCGAATGGCACTGACCACGGCATCTAAGGCGTATCCATGCCGGAAAGATAACGATTTCTGCACTCCGAGCGCTTATTCGGACCAACCTGCCTCGTGCAGTATCTAGTTGTGGAAGGGCATCTTCATGGCCTCGGCGCAGATGAGCGTCAGCGGGTCATGGCGACGGAGACGTGACAGCACAGAGGTGGCGTAGGCATTGGCGAAAGGAGCTCGAGTGAAGAATAGGTGATAGCTCGCGTGAGCATGTCCGGATCTGGTCGACAAAGCTTCTAGAAAGTTTCTAGGTCGAAGGCTGAAGTCTCTCCAACGTAAGCCTCAGATACTGTACATATTGCCGAGTGGAGGGTAGGAACTGTACCAAGGGCTGTATGCTCCATCGATGTCGCGATGTTACCAAATCTTTGGCCAACGCTTTTGTACCAGCTCGGTAGATTTGAAGCGAGCGACTTTTGTACATTTGCCGGGTCATTTGGCCTCTCACATCCGAGATCGAGGCTCAATTTGCAATGGCTGTGTGCTGCAAATAACAGACACTGGTGCCACCCAGCACTTGCGGCCATGGCGGCCAGAAAAGACTCTTGAGGCCCTCAATGCACGACGAAGTGCCTTTGCGGTGACTCCAGTCGCCTGCAGATGGTGCCGAATGGCTGCTAATTCTGCATCTCCGTCTGCTGCGCTTCTGAAGGAGCTCTGAGTGTGAGTCAAGACTGAGATGAGCAGCTGTTGCCGCGTTGTCGTTACCGTCTCTGTTAAGAGCGCGGCAGCTTCTGATTGGTCGTGGGCTTGTCTAGGTGCTGATCGCTGCGCCTCTGTACACTCCGCATCACCAGGAAGCATTCATCGAAATGATCCGGTTTGTCCTAAACAATCTCGAATGGAGTCCACCATCGTGCCAAACGCATCGCCGCAAGCCGGATGATGTACATATCGCCGGACTAGGCAGGTATCACACAGAGCTCGGCAAGCCACCAGCCGCGAGAAGACACGACAATGAATCGGATCACCCGCGGGGAGCTCGGAGGGACGCGGCACTGATGTCGAGAAGAGAGGGCCAGCGGCAAGCAACACCGCAGTGAAGCGTTCTGTTCTGTGTTGTGGTTGGTCGTACTGTGGCAGCGCGTTGTCCGTTACCGTGCCAAAGCCTGTGACTGTCGCACAGGTGGTGAAGTAATGTACATATGGTGAGAACCCCAAACTTACTAGCGCGTCATCATGGTGGGGGCGGGGCTGCCATTCAAAACGCTTTCACTGCCCAATGTTTTCTTCCTTGCGATAACAAGGAGGCCCGCAGCTCAAAGACAGTAGTACAAGCACAGACACAAGACACCTGGAGTAGGCCATACATACCACGCTGTCGTCGATATTCAGCCTTGCACCTCTCGCTGACCTGTCACGACAGCTTTCGACGCAAAGAGAAACAACTGTAAAGATGGTCGTCAAGGTGAGCACATTCGGGACTCGAGCTGAAGAGCAAGAACAACATCATTGATCATACAATCAGGTTGGCATCAACGGCTTCGGCCGCATCGGTCGTATTGTCTTCCGCAATGCGTTAGTGTCCCGGGGGAACTGGCAAGCAAGAGCATGGCTGATGAAGGCATAGCATCGAGCACGAGGACATCAACATTGTTGCTGTCAACGATCCCTTCATTGAGCCTCACTACGCTGTAAGTCATCATCGACCGCCGCACATGGTGAACGCTCGGTCATGATGAGACTCAGCCGTCCCTGGAGACGTCTCCAGAGGTCTGCACAAAGTGCATCATAGAGTTCCGCTGACCCGCAGCCTTCGCGCAGGCGTACATGCTCAAGTACGACTCCACCCACGGCATCTTCAACGGCACCATCGAGGTTGACGGCAAGGACTTGATCGTCAACGGCAAGAAGGTCCGCTTCTACACCGAGCGCGACCCGGCCGCCATCCCGTGGTCAGAGACCGGTGCATACTACATCGTCGAGTCCACTGGTGTGTTCACCACCACTGAGAAGGCCGCGGCTCACTTGAAGGGTGGTGCGAAGAAGGTCGTCATCTCTGCCCCGTCCGCCGATGCACCAATGTTCGTCATGGGCGTGAACGAGAAAAGCTACAATTCTGGGATCCCTGTCGTGTCCAACGCCTCCTGCACGACCAACTGCTTGGCCCCACTCGCCAAGGTCATCCACGACAAGTTCACCATCATTGAGGGTCTGATGACCACCATCCACTCTTACACCGCTACTCAGAAGACTGTCGATGGTCCTTCTGCTAAGGACTGGCGTGGTGGCCGTACCGCGGCTCAGAACATTATCCCATCCTCGACTGGTGCCGCTAAGGCTGTTGGCAAGGTCATTCCAGAACTCAACGGCAAGCTCACCGGCATGTCCATGCGTGTGCCGACCAGCAACGTCTCTGTTGTTGACCTGACCTGCCGCATCGAGAAAGGTGCTTCTTATGACGAGATTAAGGAGGCCATCAGGCAGGCCGCCAATGGCACCCTCAAGGGTGAGTCGTCATGCTCTGACGAATCCTCATGGCACGTGTTGACTTTTAGCAGGCATCCTTGCCTACACTGAAGATGACGTCGTCTCTACTGACATGAATGGCAACATCCACAGCTCCATTTTCGACGCTAAGGCCGGTATTTCACTGAACAAGAACTTCGTGAAGCTTGTCAGCTGGTACGACAACGAATGGGGCTACTCCCGCCGTGTGCTCGACCTCCTGGCCTACATGGCCAAGGTCGACGGTGCCCACTAGGAGCCCATCTCTTCGGCTTCATGTCGAGAGATGAAGGACATGGCGGTTGGCGAAAATGGCGAAAATGGCTTGAGGCCACTCAGCGAGGCATCAAAAGGTCCAGCGTCGCCAGGGGTCGTGGCAAGGTTTTAGCATGTGACGGAGAGATCAGGATTAGCGGCAGGCATGGTTTTTATGATCATGGCGATGCGAAACCAAGGATTTGACTTCGTCCATTGTGTTCAGTGACGCTGAAAATGAGATAGACCATGTTTCATCAAACAGAAAAAATTGCGAGTGTCATGTGACCATTTGGTCAGTCTTGTCCTGGCGGTTACATATAGCAAGTGGCTGAATCATGCTGCTGGACGTTAACGTCAAATCAATGGTCCGCAGCGTCGGCAATTCTGTAGAAATCGCGCTGTGCGGCTGATTCATGGATAATTATGGCGGTACTGATTCGGCTGAAGCATGATCACTAAGGATTGAGAGGAATTCTGCATGTTCGTACGTCCACCCGCACTGCGGATGGCAAAAGTTTGAGTGTACCAGGCAGTCAGCCGATGAGCGCAGGGTGGCGGGGGCTCAGATTCACCCTCGGTGCTCACGTCGTTCGAATTTGGAGGTAGCCTGTAGGGCGTTTGGTCAGCGGCGTCGGACACCCACTGAACAAATACAGCTGCGCCCGAGTGTTTGTACTGAAATGCTACATGGGAGTTTGGTCTTGGTATCTAGACAACGCCCCGGCAGCTACGGATTTCCTCACTCATCTGTGCAAATAGTCGGTTTCGTCATGTCCAAGACGGCGCTACTCGAGCAAAGCAAGAGAGCGTTCGTCTGCAGTGAAAGCGCACTCCTGAGCTGATTACATGTACGACACCTTTTTTCGTACATTGAGTCATTACAATCTCGCACAGGGGTGAAGATTATTGTTGCTTGGCAGGAACAAGACTTCACCAAGGAACCTTAATGAGAGGCTTAGCGATCTTAGACTCGGGCCGCATCTCAAGGCGATTGACTTGTCGACCGCACGTTTCACTGTTTCTATTCGCGTGGCGCTGGACTTACGATAATACCGCAGCTATTGGCTTATGTTAGTGTTGTGTATGGAGACGGTATTTGGCGCGGCGCGTTCCGCGATCGCGCTCGAGCTGCATTACGATGTAGTTGACGCACAAAGGAAGCAATCAAGGGTGTCTCAGCTAGACCTCTCGAAGGATTTCGATGAAAGGAACGCACCAACGATGAGCGATGCCGATGACCGGTCACTAGAGTATTTTACGAACGCCTCTGAATATGAAGAAGGACCCCGGATTATTGGTAACAGGATTGCGCGGCTGTCACCAAGCGCCTCGGACCCTCCACCTCTCCGCTGCCTCACTCCGCGGTAAGAAGTTTCTCCTTTCTACCACGCCATTCTCTATTGCCACTCTCTGCTCTCCATTCGTTTTGGTACAGCACGCGCGCTCGCTTGACACAGGGCGACGGACAGACACATAGAAGAGCGTGGCGTTATGAGGTTGTCGTCGACGACAGCATGGCTGTCGCTGGGCGCGGTATTGGACACGGCGCATGCGATCACTCTGGACTACACGAACTCGGACTCCATCAAGTCAGCGGCACAGCAGGTCACGTACGGCATGATGAAGTACTACACCGGCAACGACACAGGCGACGTGCCTGGAAACTTGCCAGATCCATACTACTGGTGGGAAGCGGGAGCCATGTTCATGACCGTAATTGACTACTGGTATTGTGCGTAATTTTCGGGAAAAGAGCGCAAGCGCGTCGGACTTGGAATAACAATACTGATGCTAGGCAGACACTGGCGACGCCACCTACAACACCAATACCATCCAAGCCATTGATTGGCAAGCTGGAACCACGGGCAACTTTATGCCCTCCAACCAAACCACCACAGAAGGTAACGACGACCAAGTCTTCTGGGCGTTCGCCGCCATGACCGCAGCGGAGCACAACTTTCCGTCTCCAGCCTCTGGATATCCTTCCTGGGTCGCGATGGCCCAAGCCGTGTTCAACGAGCAGGCGGGTCGATGGGATACTGCCACTTGCAACGGTGGCCTGCGATGGCAAATCTTTCCGACGAACAACGGATACGAGTATAGAAATGCCATCAGTAATGGCGGTTTCTTCATGCTTGCATGCCGATTAGCCAGGTACACTGGCAATGACACATACACGGCATGGGCAGAGAAAGCTTGGGATTGGGTCTACTCAGGTGGCGGGTCTATACTGCTCGACAACTCAACGTACCAGATCAACGATGGCACGTCGGATACACAGAATTGCACGTCGGCAGATCACACCCAATGGTCATACAACTACGGAGTATACCTTGGGGGACTGGCGTTTCTGTATAATCATACCTCCAACGACACGTGGTTGCCGCATATCCAAGGCATTCTGAACAAGACACTGAGTACCTTCTTCCCACCAGATATGGGACCACGGATTTTCGTCGAGGTCACCTGCGAGCCGTACGGCACATGCACGACGGATGACTGGACTTTCAAAGGGTTCACCACAAGGTGGTTGGCACTGACTGCGCAGCTTGTGCCGAGCGTGGCGGACCAGATATGGCCGTACATTCAGACATCGGCCAAAGGCGCAGCAGGGCAATGTGACGGTGGCACCGACGGCATTACTTGTGGTTTTGAATGGAATACGACGAAATGGGATGGTACGTATGGTGTGGGTCAGCAGATGAGTGCATTGTCCGCGATTGGCGCGACTATGTTGGCGCTCGACAACAATGGGTTGGCTGCGCCCTACACGACGGACACTGGCGGCACGTCTGTCGGTGACCCAACTGCTGGCACCAGTTCGGGCGATGATGGTTCTGGAGAGGGCGCGATCTACACGCGCACGATTACGACAGGTGACAAAGCAGGTGCAGGTATCCTGACAGCATTGGCGCTTATATTGACTTTGGGTGGGGCTGCTTGGTTGGTGACTGGAGCATAGAGTGCTTCGACCGCATGCGGCATGGCTGGTCAAGCTGCGACAGTCCATTTGTGAGGCGTTCAAGGTGTCCAGGGAATAGCGACTGAAACCGGCGCTCGTGCAGTTTGGAAGCGTCTGCATTTCGCTGGGACAGAGAACATCAGAACTGGCAAGGAGACATGGTTGTAAATGTGTATACAAACCGTAGAGCATGATGATTGAAGATTTATGAAGGCCCTGGCGCCGCTCAACCGTGGTCCATTGGAAGGTGTAAAGGCCGAAGGCTACTGCAATGACAAGAGGATCTGGCCTGGTCTTTTGTTCCAACTCCTTGAATCACGCTTGCGACCAATGTCCGGGGTGCAGCCAGCCAGAAAAATGCAAGAGGTGAATCCAAAAATGAAGATCAGGCGCCCAGGCCTCATATTCTTTAGTATCCCGGCTGTGATCACGACAAAAGTGATCTCTCCGACTTCGAGCGATTAATGTTCGCACACCACCCATACTGGAGTATCTATAGACATGCGGCCCAGCTCTCGATGGCAGAGCGTTGCGGAGGCGAGAGGCGACCGTGTGCTTTGCTATACTGCAACACCCAAACAATTTTACATCGCAGTTTGCTTGGTCACCCGGAGTCATGCGCAAGCATTTGAATCGAGCGCTATGGGTGCGGCCACAGGCGACTGCAACCATGTTCTTGACGCGGAGAATCTCAGCTGTGTCAGATCCGCGGAAATAGGCCTCGATTCTTGCCCGATATGACGCTGACAGCTTGCTGCTCCGTCTGGTTGCTCAGTGGCACGGCTGACTGCACTCGATGCCTTTGACAGCACCCTGACGATGTTTGACAGCGAGCGGAGCCCTGGTTGTTGAACAACTGTCCGCCGCTTGGTGGACCACTGGAACTGCCAATCATAGAAGTTGCAGCTGCAGCAGAAGCACAAACGCATCATATTGAGCCGAACAGAACTGCTTTCCCATTGCCTGTCGGTGGAGAGTTGCACGCGGTTGCAATGCGGCTTACGAGCCAGTCTGCTACAGTTCACCAACGATCCTGGTCACTTACAGATTTACCCTTTCCCTGGCATGGCCAAAACGTGCAAATGATATGCACCTGCTTCCTCGTCCGGCCTATGCCGAACTACGAGCCGGCGAGGAAAGCTTTGGCTTTGCCCCGCGTGCGGGAAAGGTGGAGTCGTGTTCTCGAGATCCACCGCGGAAAGATTCTCACGAAAGATGCGGACGTTGAGCCATCAAGGTCTTGGTGAAGTGTGCTGTCGTGTCAGGTAACAGCATAGAAATAATGTCGACCGCTCCTCGCAACCCTCCCTTCCGTGCCGGTACGTAGCCGATTCCACACCGATCATTGATTCTCGAAGAATCTCACTGTCAATTCGCCAATGCTGACTAAGTAAGCAGAGCACATTGGCTCACTTCTGAGACCTCATGAGTTGGTTCAGAAGCGTTATGCTGTTGCCGACGGTTCGGCGACGAAAGATGAATTGACTCCGATTGAACAGAAGGCCATCAAGGACGTGGTGAAGCTCCAGCAGGAAGTCGGCATCCGTAGCATTACCAATGGCGAATACTCCAGACACCAGTTCTGGGGTACGTTCTTTGAAACGCTCAATGGAATGGAAGAGATCAACTTGAGGGAAGGCGGCTATGACCAAAGCATCTTCAGAGCCTACGCACCAGATGTGAAGTCGTTCATGCATGCAAAGACTGTTCCAAATCAGGTCACTGTGGCAGTAAGCAAGATCTCACACACAGGGACTAGCAGCTTCTTGCCCGAGTTCGAGTATCTCAAGTCTATCGTTCCGAAGGAGAACTGGAAACACATCAAGCTGACTCTGACGAGCCCGTCATGGTATGTGCTTCCGAGAAGCAAGGGGATGGTCATTGGTTGACAGACTCAAGGTACCACTTCCGCTATGGCCCAAAGAAGGCCTACTTGCCAGGCGTCTACCAGAACGACGAAGAGTACTTCGCGGACGTCGCCAAGGCCTACCAGACCGAGCTCAAGATCCTGTACGATGCTGGTCTCCGAAATGGTCAGGTCGATGACCCCAACTTAGCGTATTTCTGCTCCGACTCTATGCTGCAGGGATGGAAGGCCGACAAGAATAACTTCCAAACCGCTGACGAGCAGTTCGATGCGTACATCAAATTCTACAACAAGTGCTTTGAGCGGCCTGCAGACTTCCATCTCGGCATTCATTTGTGTAGAGGCAACTACGTTGGATCCAAGCATTTCTCCGAGGGCGCATACGACAACATTGCCACCAAGCTCTTCAACGACCTCAACGTGTCAACCTACTACCTCGAGTATGACACACCCCGCGCAGGCGGATTCGAGCCTCTGAAGTACCTACCAGAAAACAAGAACGTGGTGATCGGCGCCGTTACGTCCAAATTCGCGGAGCTGGAAGACAAAAAGGAGGTCATCGATCGCATCCACAAGGCTGCCGACTATGTGGCCGGAGGCTCAAAGCAAAGCAGAGAGCATGCCTTGCAGCAGCTGTCTGTCTCGCCCCAGTGTGGCTTCGCTAGTCATGCGGAAGGCAACTCGCTTGGCTATGAGGACATGAGGAAGAAGCTGCAGCTGGTGAGGGCTGTCGCCGACGAGGTTTGGCCAGGACAGCCATAATCAGCATCCGAAGCATTAGCATAGGTCGGAAGGATACGGCGGAGGGAGCGGTTTGAATGGCTCAACGAGGTATCAGCTGAGCTTCAATAGCCGACAGCGAGTCAATATGTGGTTGCCCATGTAGCCTTGTATGTAAAGGCCAGACTAAGAGGGCGGAAACGCCGAAGTACAATAGCGCGTGATCTCCGTGTCAGAACCGTGGCATGATCCAGGTGGTTGTTTTGACATCTTGAGAGTCTGATGCAAAAAGCGCTTGACGTGCAAATACTGAACGCGAGCACGACAGAGGCAGGGTGTCGGAGTTGGCTATCGGACTGGAATCCTTCGCATGCACGACGCGCAAGCTCCGACATGCAGCTATTCAATGCGGTACCGCAGTGCTAATGAGGGGCTCCTTTGACGATCTTCTCGTCAGACGGCTCGCCATATATATATATGGGAGAGGTTCATATGAGTATCGTACCGCCACGTTGCATCCAGTCTACCATGTCAGCCACCGAGTTGCTCACGCGCAAGCCCAGGAATATAGCTATCCATACCAATCCCAAGCACGAGCTTAATCTCAAAGATGGAGATATACCAGAGCCTGGTCCAGATGAATGCTTGGTACACGTTCGGGCAACAGGAATCTGTGGCTCGGACGTAGGTATCTCGATGAATACCAGACGCCTGAGACATTGACTGACTTGCCTCATCACTTCGTAGGTGCACTTATGGAAAGACGGCCACATTGGATCTTCTTGCGTAACGACTGAGCTGGGGCTAGGCCATGAATCTGCGGGGATCGTGGTGAAGATTGGTGCGAATGTGACCAATCTGAAATCGGGTACACAATTCCAAACTCTGCTTGTCGTGCCCATGGTTGACAAGACTCCCCTGCAGGCGACCGAGTGGCCCTCGAGTGTGGCATACCATGCAGCAAGCCTACTTGCAAATTCTGCCGTACAGGCGAATACCACCGCTGTCCCAACATCATCTTCTACAGCTCGCCTCCTATTGATGGAACACTACGTCGCTATCATGTCCACCCTGCGACCTGGCTACATCCGCTCCCAGACAGCATTAGCTACGAAGAAGGCGCTCTTCTGGAGCCACTGTCCGTAGCGCTCGCGGGCATCGAACGGGCAGGATTACGCCTTGGGGATCCGCTAGTCATATGCGGCGCTGGACCCATCGGCATGGTCAGCCTGCTTGCTGCAAATGCGGCGGGCGCTGCGCCCATTGTGATCACTGACATCGATGTGAATCGACTGCAAACAGCAAAGAAGCTGGTACCCAGGGTGCAGACCTTCCAGATCCAGCCAGATGCCGATGCGCGGACGAACGCACGACACATCAAGAACGCCATGGGCATGGAGCCGAAGCTTGCTCTGGAGTGCACTGGTGTCCAAAGCAGTGTGCATACTGCCATCTACGTTCGTTCTTGGCCCCATTCCCTTCTGTGATGGAACCCCACTAATGCAAAGTGGAGTACAGGCGTTGCAATTCGGCGGATTGGTCTATTGCATCGGATGTGGTGCAAGTGATCAGCAGATCCCATTCATGTATGCGTCCTTCCACGAGATCGACATCAAGTTCCAGTTCCGATATCACGAAACATACCCAAAGGCGATCCGGCTTGTCGCAGAAGGTCTGATCGATCTGAAACCTCTGGTGACACATCGCTTCACGCTCGAGCAAGGAATGGATGCTTTTTCAGCCGCATCGACGCCAGCAGCAAGAGCCATCAAGGTTCAGTTGCTAGATGAATAAAGCTTTGAGAAGCGACCGTCTCCAGTGTTGACACACGGCAGTATCGAGATATCAGTCTTTGACCAGGGCGTGAACCCGCTTCTTCTTCCTCATGATGTCGGCTTGTTGCGGCACCCATGCCGCTTACCCATCCATAGCCTCATCAATGCCGGAATCGCCATCTTTGATAGTTGACCACTACCAGTCGATGATCCGTATCTAGAGACGATTGATTCGCGTTGGCAAGCAGGTAGCAACATCACCGAGCAGTGAAACACCACCACCAGTCAAATGCTGAATTGATGGCTGATACAACTGGAGGCAACAGTAGATCGTGCTTTTGACGGCTTGCCGCATGACGTCGTTTTCTCCATTGCGGAAAACACAAGCAGAAGAGGAAGAGTTTTGTACGCCTGGCCGAAGTCCAGGGAGTGGGTATCCTGGCCGAATCGGTGTTCGATCTTTGAGGTCAAGGCGACCTTTCCTTTCGACAGATTGGCCCCAAGGACTCTGGCGTATATTATCTGGAGGATGTTGGACACGACGGCAATACTGACGTCATGCCGCCAGGCGTGCCATGCTATCTCATGACCTGCTTTGAGGATGGATCTAATGGCATCAGGATAGATGGAGAAGTTTGAAGATTCGCAGAAATATGTGGCTGTAATGTCATGTTTCTGCAACAACGCAAGTATCTGCGGCAAGACTTCTGTGACAGAGTAGTGCTGTCCAATAGGCGTGTCCGTGGGCCACAGCCCGCGATCCAGGTCAGCAGCTTCGCCCATGTTGTCAAGGGTTACGGCAATGGCTGATTTCGCGCCATTTGGCCATCGAGTTGTCGAAGAAGCCATGGGCTATGATGAGCTCGCTGGAGAATAGAAGCAGAGTTTTCAGTTGATTTATGCAGGAGGAAGCGTGTGAGCTTCTGCGAGGACGACATTGTCGGTCAGGAATGGGTGCACGGGCCAACATCACTCGAAATCGTGAGAAGTACTGTGACTTGCTGATGATAATGTCGTGCGCTGGCTGGAGTCGGACGTGGGGCACTGTCTCCTCGCAAAGTCATGGCCATGAAACTTTATCTAAATACGAAGTGAAGCTCAAATCAAAGTCTTTCGGCCCTGGTTAGCCCGTTCTTCACACCACACGATCAGGACCATGACACCTCACATCGACATGCACCCGCTGGAATCGCCTGCATTGTTGAACTTCAAGCACTCTACTCGTAAGTGACGACGACCTCCCCACTTGACGGAATGCTGACACTGGTGAGAACCTCATTCTGTTGAATATCGATAATGGTTGCGCCCGAGGTCACGGAGTAGGTAGTACCACTCTTCACGTATGTGGCATCGGTGAAGGTGACAGTGCCAAAGTCGGCGAAGGACACGAGCTCGCCGCCAGACTCGAAATCCTGTGGTCGTCCGTCAGCAAATCATGCAAGGTCAATGCGTTGAAAAGGAGCATACCTCGACAATCCACTCCGCATTCGTCTCGCAAAGGGTACCGAGGTCAGCCGAGTTGGTAAAAGTGTGCGTAACACTCTGGCCAGTGGTCTCGTTCTCGATTGTGGCGGTGCCCGCAGTCGTGCTGGTCGCCTCGACTGTGGCAACGATCACATCACCGGCAGAGATGTCCATATCGAAGTCGTAGGCGTAGTCAGGGTACCACTCATACCAGGCGTCAAAACCGACCTCATTACCCTCCACCAAGAAGTCAACGCCAGTCTGAAGAATGGCAGTCTCGCAGGTGTCGCCGTCGATGCCAACCCCTGATGCAGCATACATATGTATCAGTATATCGACTACAGAAAACATGATGCTGGGCAGGTAGACTCACAGGCTGAAGCAGCAGATTCGGTCCTTGAATTACCGCCACTCGGCGTGCTTGGAGTAGGTACGGTGAATCTGCCAGTGACCTGCGTGATGCCGGAGCTGATGACCACAGCACCAGCCCAGTTGGAGCTGTATTCGACGTGCTTCTCATCGGTGCTTTGCAATTGGACAAAGTCATTGATGTTGGTTGTGTTGGCAGCCAAAGGACGCAAACTCTTGGATTGACCAGAGGCACGCCTCGAGATACGCTCGGCGCGGCGAGCGCCACGCTTCTCTGCCAGCTTGGAGGGAGCAGCAATGGCCGCGCTGGCAAGCAGCATAGCGCCGACGACGGATGTGACTTTCATATTGGCTGATTGGAGGTCGTAGAACGATTGAATAGATGTGGTAATTCTGCGAAGCGAGAGCTGATGCTGAAAGGATGGCAGACGGAGATGAAGCGACTACAGCGTCTTCTTATATCGGCCTGTAGCATCTTCCCGGCCGACATGATGGGCAGCCCGCCACTCACAACACCGAAGATATCGAGCCGACGTAGCATGCGTCCGAGACATCGAGTTTCGGTGAGGTTGTCCAATATGGGCAGCTCCAACAAAGATACCAGCAGATACACCAGTCGCGTGGTCTCTTGTGGTCCCAGTGTATTTTGCATATTGCCTGCATAGGATGCCTGCCGAATAAGTCCGAAACCGCTTGGCCCAGATAGCATCAGGCTCCGGGCGATCATCGCTGGGAGCCTTGCAAGTATGAACAGAGTCATGGAACTGAGCAGCCAAAGGCCTATCCAAAGGACAAGCCACAGAAGGACTGTATGACCCTTCGCTCTGGAGCACGCCAACGGCCCGTCAGCATATGTCTCTAGATATACATGCGTCGAAACCTTCGCACAATAAGGAGCCGATAGATCATGCGCCATAGACGCCGGCGATGGGTCGTGGAGAGTCGTTGCAGCTGACATTGAGATCACTGATCACTGGCTGAAATGTCTCGGCCAAATGAATGGCCTTGTTGTTGCTGTCTTGTGTGGAGTTGCCGCGAAGGTTGGACGCTCATATGGGCACTGTTTTGTGTTGAGATAAGGCCATGTGGCATTGTGATAGGCTGCTCCTGTCAAGCGATGCCAAGTCTTCAGGTACGGTATTCGCAGGTGTGACAGAGGCAGCCAGGCGCTCGAAGCCCTTCATGAACGGAAGACGCAACCTATGAGCCACGTATCGTGCCGAAGCTTTTAGTGGTTCTGTCTACCGGCAGCACGCCAAAGTTATGCGCTCCAGACCTATCGAAAGACCCGGTGTCGTAGGGAGCTTTGAACAGTCCCTGAAAGCACAGCACCACAGGTCACGGACCTCAGGGGGCGCCGCGTAATGTCTTGTTCAAGGGCATATTCTGAGGTGGTCCTGATTGCTGATCTCCTGCTACTTTGCAAACGAAGTCCGTCATGGGCATAATCAGTGCCTGTGCAGCGTTCGGACGCCTCTTGCGTAGGGCCGTTTGCTCATCTGCAGCTTTGTGTGACGATCGGCACTGTATGGTCGTGTGCACCTGAGAGCGCCCTAGGCGAAGCATAGGCGAGTATCCAATATCGCCCATGCAAGATAACATAGTCGTTGAAAACGAGGTTAGCCAGCGAATTCCAAAGCAATAATGCCCGGCAGGGCTTAACTCAGGTATTCGGACGGCCACACTTCAAGGTGTACGCATTACTGGCGTGATGTCCCACCCCATGGTAGGGGACGCCGAGGAAGGACAGGCGATGCAGGCCTGTCATACTGTTTTTACGGAGTCGTAGTGAGGATAGCGCTGGCGAAGCGCCCACCCTTCAGGTGCATTTGGTGGGCCGCTGGTATCCGAGGAAGATATGGGTGGGACCGAACTATGGCTTATCTTTGCGGAAGGGTCAGCACCTACTTCCCTGGGCTTGGCGTTGCCTTCGTGATGGATCGCTGATCAACGCTGCACGCGACGTTTTGACCATCGCAATCTATACACTGGGTTGTTATCTGTCCTCGCAGGCCTCACGAGAACTTCTCAATCCATCTTGGGCAACACCCGGAGGCGTCGAGCTACAGTGACTGGCCTGAACCCATGACAGGGTAGCATTGAAAGCCCTTCGATTTGATATTCGCTGGGTAGGCGCGTTCTGCGAGCAAACGACAGATCGCATTGCTGGGCACTTGATGGGCAGGTGTCTATTTTGAAGAGTTCGACGATATCTATGGTCGGGTCTCAGGCAGCTGAGAGCATCTGTGAACCAAGAACCAAGGAATAAAGGCATTGCTCTGGAGGTAAGTACCTTATTATTCTAGGAGGTATGTCCCGCCGCTCGGGCCAGCTGCACTGTCACGACGCGAATGCTTCTCACGATGGATCTCAAAGCAGTCGAACCACGACGCTTGCATGACAATGAGACTGCGATTACGAGGCGTCTCGCAAGTTCAAGAGCTTCGAGCACATGAGAACAGGCCATTAATCAGGCCGACTCTGTCCACAAGTCCACGTTCGTGCTCCTCCTCTCTCTATGCCATTTTAGAACATCAAGCAGCCCGCGAGAAGGTCCATAAGTCGCATTGGAGCTTCTCGTAAGGAGCGAGTTGCTAGACTATTCTACCGCGTTGCTCTGATCAATCCTTCAGCTAGAATTTCTTGCCAGTCAACCCGGCCACATTCCAAAACGATACAAAGTTGACAATGAGCAACATCGCGATGACTCTCTCAACTGCAAGGCATTTCGTATTCCGGTGCATAGTTTCGCACATTCGCCATTCCCATCTTGACGCCGGTGCGTCTCTCGTTGGCCTTCAAGATCAAGATTTCCAGCACCATATCCTAAGTCCCCATATGTGTTCCGGATAGCTGGCCGATGATCATGCAACTGCTGACTGTGCTGCGCGGGTCCTGCACTGCGGATTGTAGAGAGTTTACAATGTCTGGTGGGGACTGCAGGAGGAGGTTGCAATGGCCTTCTCGCGGTCTGCACATCTGTCTAGCATACGAAGGCACCCAGCGATTGACAGAGACACAAAAGTCCTACACAGAATGATGAGTAGCTACATTGGCACGGTGGTCATGTCAGTAGTGTTCACTCGTTCAGCTCAGAGACCCAGTAGCACGCCAAGCAAGCTCGACCCCAAACAAGACAGCCTCTTGCTCGTGCATAACCGCTGCTGCTGCCGACTGGAACCCGAATCTATATCTGCCCGCGGACGAGTGGTAATCACACAATGTGCAAAAGCACATCTCTCCATTTCGGCGCTGGGTCTCGTGCTGTCGAATGAAATTCCAGCAGTAGGAAGCAGTCAAGGAGGTTGTCGTTCGAAAACGGATGGGCTCCAACGAAGTCAACGATTCCCGATCCAAAGTGACCCATCGATGTGGTTGCTTCAGCCCAATCGCCATGTACGTGCAACTGCAGGCGTTGCTACCTCCAGCGCTGCCAAGGTCTTCTGTCCGTGCACGCGCGCTCTTAAGTCGCGTCACACCTATTCTCATCACTCATGTTCTCCAACTGGCGGCTCGACCGCTTGCTCCCGGCTTTATCGATGTAGCGGGCGTGATCAAGACCGAGACATTGCTCAACTTTCTGTCTATCTAATCGAGCTGGACACCGTGTGACAGACCTACCTTCGCCAGCTGTTTTACGGAACTGCGCGCGGACCGAAGCTTCTGATTCGGGTTTGCGCAAAAGCCACACCTGCGCAAGAGAAGCTGGATCCATACTATTCAGTGGCCGATGGGTCGTCGAATGAAGAAGGAACGGACGAATCGCTCCCTTTCTGCCGCAGAGGACTCAATTACTTCTATTGAGCCCTGATATGCAGTCTTTGTTCCTTGGCTTAGTGATGGCAATCGATCCAGATATGGCGCTTTCGCCCTGCTGGTGCTATGTCCACACGTCCAGGGACTTTTTATAGATTGGCAAGACTCCGAGCCCGATCTGGACCTCGAGGAGCTTTGGTAGCAAGACGAAGAATGATTGATGTCACCTCATGAAAGTCGGCAGAAATGGGTGCATAAGCTTGTGAGGTGGCAATCTCTGGAGTACGGCAACTCAGCAGACCAAAAACTCCTCTTCTCGCATTTGAGACAATCTATGTTCAACAACAATGTTCTGGAGCCGCAAGCCCACGGTTGAGTCGTCCAAAGGCTGGAGAATAAAACGTAATTATGGCGCCCTGCCAATCCGGAGGTTGAACAGTCTGCCCAGCAGAATTGAGCGGATCAACATTCAAGAGGCTCATCTCGACACCGACGGCATACGAGCTCTGCCGTCACCCTGGTTCAAATTCCTGCGCGAGCTATCGATTATCTGTACCTACGAGGCCTTGGCTGGCCTGATGCCTTCGACATAGACTTTGCCGATTTTGGCATTGCCTTCAGGGCCACTGAGGCGCCTCTTGAGCGGCTGTCGCTTCACACTGAGGGCCCACTGCATTGGCGTCGCGGCGGTATATCCGCCAAATGCACATCTTTGACATCGCTGGGGAGCTCGAGAACTCTTCAACACCTGCGTGAGCTGTTCATTGACGACACGGCCATGTTCGGGCCAGAGTATGTCGAGGAGGGATATGAAATATAGCCTGATAAGGCACCTCTGTGGCTTGCTGACATGCTGCCGTCTGCGCTTGAGCAGCCGTGAATATTCGCCTGTCAGCAGGTCACCGAGTCCAAGAGAGATGACGATGCTGTGACCCAATACGGTCTTCAAGACGAGATGCATGTTCTGGATCGCCAAATCTTCTGGGCTGTATCTGATGCTCGACTGGCGGCGCTGCGCAAGATTACGCGCTGCTACCATTCAGAACATTTGGAGGCTGGTTACCCACGAAGTATACAAAGAATTTCCGCGGCTGGCACATCAATGTCGCGGTAGAAGACCGGAGAGGATGTCGGCATACCATGACGAAGCGTGTGCAGGCAATCGATGGCAAGGATACTGTCCTGAATGACTCGGATTGCCAGCAGAGCGCGTGAAGGCTAAGTCGATTCGAACATCAACGATCGAGCTTGGTGAGCTCGCATCGCGGGGTATCTCCGGGTTTCGACGCACTTTCCAGTATCAGAGGCAGTTCCTGGCCCCGTCATGGCCATGTCGAGTA
The DNA here is from genome assembly GCA_021401465.1 of Teratosphaeria epicoccoides. NCBI lineage: Eukaryota > Fungi > Ascomycota > Dothideomycetes > Mycosphaerellales > Teratosphaeriaceae > Teratosphaeria > Teratosphaeria epicoccoides. The sequence goes on from JADDMT010000045.1 coordinate 93,259, forward strand.
TGCGCAAGGCTGTAGAGGCGTCGCTGTGGTCTATCAGAGCCGCGCCGCGTTTGGAAACTTTATTATTGACACCGTCACATGCTTCGAAAGAATCTTGAAGACCTTGGGATACCGCTCGTCGACAGACTTGAGGGAAGCAACATAGACACCTGCGTGTATAGGATGCTGCTCGAAAATTTATGATACAACAGAGGCCTCGAGGAACAGTGTTCTCTATAGCAATAGCAAAGCACCCTCCCACGTGTACAGCTACCAAGTCAGCCCACACACTATGCCGGCCCTTCCGTAGACCCCGCGAGCTTCTGCAGGCCCCTTGGAAACTCACCTGGTTTTCGTTGCTTCAGCGAAGACTTCCTTCACGAGCTGCAAAAGCTCTGGCAGTAGCTCCGCAGCTTTCTTGACAGAAGCTAATATCGTTAGCAGCTGAATGCAAGTGCTCTCTGGCAAATGCACTTACCCCGAGTGGCTTGAACCCGTAAAGCCTTTGGCAATGAAGTCTGCACCCAGTTGCCATTTGATCGCTTATGTATTGCCGCCCCACCATCGTATTGGTCGTTGTAGCAACCCAAGAGCTCCACACTAATCATCTTTGGCTTGATAGTTCGAAAGCAATGGCGAAGCCCTGGCAGAATGTCCTGATACTCTGCACGACTTTCACGCCATGGCAATGATAAGACAAGCCATCGGACCCTTTGCATAGCAACAGCTGCCTTTGACAAGACGATGGACATCTGTATCGCAAAGTCCTGATCATCCTCTCGCCGCGAAGGCCACGCTACTTTCATCGTCCTGAGATGCCTGATCCGCCAGAATTGGTCCAGGTCAATAGCCGCCGGCCAGCTCGTTGATCCTTTGTGGTTAAATGATAGCGCCAGGCGTAGAGGCCGGTACAGGATGCAGTGAGCCTCTACGTAAATCTGATGGCATGTGCGCAGGATTGCCGGGTGACAGGTGCGGTGCCGCTGCCTCAGCTTGGTGGAGACATGTATCGCGGCTTCTCTGCCTTCCGGCAGCGGTGCGAGGTCGATGTGCAGAAGCGGTACGGAAAGAAGCTCTTCGTAAATGCGTAGTCGTAATTCAGGGGGCAGCTCAAGGAGGCGACAACATCGAGCTGCGATCATCGCCATCGTATTGATTATGACCACTGAGTGGTACCTTAATCTGGATGAAAGTCTTGTGGAGGAACATCAATGGCGTGACTTTGGCGTCAAGAAGGAGGAAAGCGCAGACAACCTCCAGCTCGTCGAGCTTGGCGGCAGGAGCCGAGACCTTGAGTAGGAAGGCACTCTCAGCGCTGATGAAATTTTTTTTTACAGTCCTTGAGGTCGTGGAAGATCAACAAGATAGATTCCGTGTACTTTCAGCAATGCAAGGGAAGCTCCTGGCGGAGGTTATAGTCGCACCAGGCCAGGAATTTTTCCAAGGCTGTCGAGGCAGGTCCTCTCACGTACACTTTATCGCCATAGCGCCATCCCCAATGTATGCATGCATGATGTACATTCACCGAATCGCGTCTGTTGGGGCTCAATATTCTGCCCTCATCTTCCAGCCGTGCCCTACGATACAGTGCCCTCGCCTTCTATCCTCCCAACGCAAGTCTTCATCTCGTCGTCTCCATACACCCGGAAGCCCTTGTCCTTTGTAACGCTCGCCAGCTGTACGTTCTTCGCGTCCAGCTTCTCTTCCATGACCTGCTTCAACGTCTTCAGCACCAGATCTTCGGCTTCTGCGAGCGTAAGTGAGCGATGGTATGAAGACTGTAGTTCAGCTTGTGCGCCTTCCGAGCCGGAGCCAATGGCCTTGGCGTCGTATTTGTAGAAGGTGCCCGAGGGCTCGGCGTGATAACTACAGACATATTGGTCAGCCATTTATGCATCATGTTATGTCGCAGCTTGCTCTTACAGTGATGGCCCATCCTCATCGTAACCGGCAATGAGCAGCGCCACACCGAACGGCCTGCTCATGATGCTCTCCTCCTCCTCACCACTCGCACTCTCTCCGAACCTCAACGCCAGATCACAAATCGCCTGCGTGCAGCTCTCTACTCGTATCGCCTCGCTGTAGTTGAATGCGTGGCTCTGGCTCGTCACCCGTGCGTGCTCGATCATACTCCTCGCATCTGCCTGCAGACCACTCATCGCACACCCAATATGCCTGTCAATCTCAACGACCTTCTCGACGGAAGATGCTTCGAGGAGGGACGACGTTATGCGCTTCTCGACACCAAGCACAGTGCCTTCGGAGGTGGTGATGCCGATGGCGGTACTTCCGAGTTTGATGGCTTCGAGGGAGTATTCGACTTGGAAAAGACGGCCTTCGGGCGAGAACGTGTTGATTCCACGGTCTACATACGTTCATCAGTATAGCTCAAGCATCGATCGCAGCATGATGGAGCGCATACCATATTCTGAACGCGCGATGAACATATTGGTGATGTTGTTTCTTATGATCCAGCGGTGAATGTAGCAGAGAACTGGCTTGCTGTCCTTGAGTCCTGCCTACGGGTCTTCTGTTGCGACGCAAACTGTTCTAAATGGTCAATCTGGAGAAGGGGAGTTGCGATGGTCGATGTTCAGTCGCATGTGACGAGAGCTTCTACATGTAGGCAATGGAGCTTGACGACAGCTCGAGAGGCTCTGCGGACAATAATGCCGCCGGTGTGAACGCCAAATGGGCGCGTCGCGGGGTGCCGTGCGTCAGAACATCAAATCGGGAAGGAGCGACATAGGTAAACACTGTTTATAAGGTATGAACTTTCACGATGCAACGAGGCCTCAAGCGCAACAGCTCACGCGAGGTGATGGCAATGTCTGCGGCGCCACCTCGTCAAAATAGCTCTCAGCCAGAATCAAGGAGAACATCAGCCAGCGCGAGGCAGAAAGCACGGCCGACAAGTGCTGCGGCAGATCAAGAGAACAGGCCGGACAGCAGAGGGGGGACGACGAGGACGACGAGGACGACGACGCGTAAAAGCTCCCTGACAACGGAAACAAGGACAGAGCGGAGGAGTTTGGAAGAGAGACTGATCAGAAAGACCGTCGCGCAGCCGCAGAGGAGTCCGCTACGCACGACGCACAGTGCGAGGGAGCAAGATGCGCGGAAGCCGAGTGTCGACAGCACGTCGAAACAGACGATGGCAGCGATGGCAGACACGAAGGACTGGAAGCCGCAGGCCACGTTGCTGAGTCCAACAACGAGCGCTCCGCTGGCGTGTCGGGTGAGCATCCCGCCGTTAGCCAAGCATGCGCCGACGACGTTGCAGCCGCCTGAGTTGAGGGCCATGAGACCGGACGATCAGGAGAGGGCGATACTGCAGGACTTGCTATTCGTGCTCATGGGCATCGAAGGAGAGTACATTCAGTACGAGACGACGTATAATCCATTGGAGGAGAAGATCAGGCTTGTTGGGCCGGGCTTTACGATTGCGAAAGAGCTGGACTTGAGCCTCAGAGATCTGATACAAGGCATGCTCAAGACTGCGACCCAATACGCTGCACTGGAGGTCTTTGTGGATGTCATGGGGAAGGAAGATGCAGGCACAGTCAACCATGCTCTCTGCTCGGCTGTAAGGAAATTGTTGAAAGACTATCTGGGTCTGATTGCACAACTCGAGACGCAGGCGTTGAACAACGAGTCATTCACTCTGCATCAAATGAACCTGCACCTGAAACCCACAAGCCACATGATGAAGCAACTTTATGATCTGGCACAAGAAATGCTCAAAGAGAACAGCATGCTCGGCGATCTTGAAGAAGACGCGGAGGCTGGAGACGACTTCGAGAACATCCTTGAATCATTGCGCGAAGGACGCGATGCGACGATGCCTCGTCAGCGACGGTGCAAAGGTGGCAGTGTCCTGCGCCTCATGACCAAAAGGCTTCAGAGTTCTGCTGGTGATCCGGTGGCAACTGAATTACTCACGAAGTTGCTTCGAGAAGCGTCAAGGCCGTACATGCGCATGCTGAACGAATGGCTGCATCATGGCAATGTGCGCGACCCGCATCATGAGTTCTTAATCAAAGAACAAAAATCAATTCGGCGGGAGGGCTTGGCTCAGGACTTCACGGATGAGTACTGGGAAAAGCGATATACGATTCGACCAGAACTCGTTCCGCCACAGCTCGAAGCTGTTAAGGATCGCGTGCTGCTGGCGGGCAAGTATCTCAACGTCGTCCGGGAGTGCGGTGGCATCACCGACTTGAGCCGGGATGGGCTTGCAAACAGCCAACAAGTGCCGCATACGTTCGACGATCCGCGGTTCCTCACCAACGTGAGCGAGGCATACTCCTTCGCCAATCGCAGCCTCATGCATCTACTTCTCACCACTCATGCTCTCCCGCAGCGGCTAAGATCGCTGAAGCACTACTTCTTCCTCGATCGGTCTGACTTCTTCACCTACTTCTTGGAGCTGTCACATTCTGAATTGGCCAAAAAGGCGAAGAATGTCAATTCTTCAAAGCTACAATCTTTGCTGGAGATTGTCTTGCGACAGCCCGGCTCTGTGGCTGCGGAGGATCCGTTCAAGGAGGACGTCCGTGTGACTATGAGCGATACCGGTCTTACTGGCTGGCTTATGCGGGTCGTCAATGTGCAGGGTATGGACGCTGACGCCTCAAGTCTGAGTCTCCTGGGGACCAATGCGCAGGCCAGCACTGGCGGCAAGGAAGAGAAGGAAATCATGGGATACGAGGCGCTTACTCTTGACTACAGTGTTCCATTCCCACTGTCGTTGATTATCAGTAGAAACACTTTGACACGGTATCAGCTGCTGTTCCGCTACATCCTGTCACTACGACATCTGGAGATTCTCCTGACCCAATCATGGACCGAACATAACAAGTCTGATGTCTGGGCCAGGAAACCGCGACGACTGACCAGTGGGACAGTGGCCAAGAAGCCGGACAGCAAGGAAGCTGAAATCGAGCGTAAGATTGAGAACTGGAAACGCCGGGCTTGGTGTTTGAGAGCAAGAATGCTGTGCTTCGTCCAACAATTGCTCTACTATTGCACAAACGAGGTTATTGAGCCGAATTGGAGATCATTCATGACGCGCCTCAGCAGTGCTGAAGACATATCCGACCCATCGAGTGCTTCGACAAGCGCAGCGCCAGCGCCAGCGGAAGGTGCTGCAGGTTCGTCGACCAGTGCAAAAGCAGCTGCAGGCGAATGCTCGCAAGTCAAGAGAACAGTTGACGAACTGATGCAGGATCATGTTGACTTCCTCGCAACCTGCCTGAAAGAGTGCATGCTCACCAATGCTAAACTCCTCCGCATCAACTCGAAAGTTATGTCGACCTGCACACTGTTCGCCAATTACACCAATTCTTTGACAAGGAACCTTGCGACCCTGCAGCCTTCCGCGACGAATCCTGCTTCTGGAGTCGACACGGCGAAGCTGGAGAAGCTCTTCAGTATCCTGCAGCAGTACGAGGATCATTTTGCCCGGCATTTGAAGATCTTGTTGGATGCACTGAATTATTTGGCGGCGACCGAGACCGTGGTGTTCCTAGGGTTGTGTGCAAGGTTGAGTATGGCTAACGAAGGTGGGCCCAATGGAGGGGCTGGGCCGAGTGCTTATGGATAATGCATCTGGTGGACAGGGTCAAGCGGCGAGTCTTGGTGACCATGTGGTCTGGACCGTTTCTCAGTACTTTAAGCTGACTAGAGTCGAAGTTGTGATGACCAACGATTTTGCTGGTTGAGCCTTCCTGGGCCAGGAGAGGGGCTGCGGACAAAGGCAAAGCTGATGGAAGCTTCGATTCAGTCAACACACAGCAGGCTCTCAAGTTGCCCCGTTCATGCATCAAATTATGCTTCGTACCTGTCGCGAACTCCGTAGCGAAGCTGGTGACTGGCTACATCCCAGTAATCAAGCCTTCTTGGACTGGCCGCAAGCACGACAGCTGGCTTGAGCGCGCTGTTGATCTGGGAAATTTCCGGATCATTGACGAGGTGCCTCGATTGCGTATCAGTCTGCTGCCGGCGCCTTCGACAAGGAGCGAAGACATGTCGCATCATTACTTCCTTGCCAGACCAGTCCTCTGCAGCGCGGAATTGAAGACACTTGAGCAGGCGGAAATCGCTGAGGGTCTACGTGCTACAGCAATGCGCTGCTGCCGTGTTGGTACACATGTTTTGAACGACAAGAGCTTCGCCCACGCTCGAGCGTGCTCGGAACTATACGGAAAGACCCACTTCGTGAGGCAGCTAGCACTTCCCACCCATGATCCTACCTTATCCAGCGCCCTGTGGTACACCGCCTTCTTCTTCCTGTCCATCACCTTATTAAGCTCCATCCTCAAGCTCAACCCTCCCCCAAACGTCACATGTCTGCCTTCTTCAACGTCGTTCCCTCAACCACATCCCCACAACGACATTGACATCACGGTGCAAAGCCTGCGCTGGAGCCAGGAAAAGCCTTGCAAGTCCTCAGACTCAAGATGGGATCTGCATAAATATCACGAGTGGTGTGCTCGAACTCGATCTCTGCTCTCAGCGCACTTGCACTCGACACTACAAGCGGTGTAGATGTCGACCGTCGCGTTTCACAGGTGAGCCCGCCAGCCAGGTCGAGGAAGTCAGCTAATGTCGTTGATAGCCTTGTCGGCAGGCATGGAGCGCTGAGGCAGCTCCTGGGCCGGCTTCAAGTGTCTTCATTTGCGAATGGGCTGTTCAGGGGTGCCAAGATTGACCTCGACATCTCGAGGGTCTCCCCAATTGCGCTTGAATGGCTTGAGCAGCTCGTGGACTGCGTCAAGGTCGTCCTTGGACCTTCAGGTTGTCAGGGGCGTGGAAGTTGAAAGGCATCTTGTGGTCTCGTGGCTGATGGGTTTGGTGGCGGATGTAGCATTGCTTGATGTCGTTTCGATAGAGATGATCGTTCGAGAAAGGGCGGTGGTAATGGAAAGCATAAGAAGCGACGTGGAAAATTATTCCATGGAGAGCGGCGGCAAGATATGTGGGCACGTGTGCTTGAAGGGAAAGCGAATCTTCGCTCAATGGATTTGTGTACTCGGCCCTGCTGTCTGCTAGGTCTGATGAGTTCAAAGATTGCGCATAGTCGGTACTCGTGTGTTTTCGTGATGACACGAGATACTGCTTCTTCATCTGAGCATGCATGTGGAACCAGGCGTGTCTGCGTTCTGTCCCTGTAGCTCATTACTCATGCCTAAGCCCTGTGGCCATGCCTCCTCACCAATCTTCTCTTGCGCATCTTTGGCGGGGGCTTGGACGGTGTCTTGCTCCCCAGTCTTCCATTCCTCTTAAGCTTCTTGCCCGTTTTCGCGTTCGGAGCATGCGTCGTGGTGTTGTAAGTCGCATCGGGCGGCAAGACGTTGTACTGCACCGTATCATCGCCCTCTCTGAAGGTACTCTTCCCTGTGCCAACAGTCTTGTATGAGCTGCCTAGACCGACATCCTCCTTCCCGCTCCTGATGTCCTTGCCAGCGATCGCGCGCTCAAACATCTCGAGTGCAAGCAGCGGCTGATAGAAAGGTACTTCGTGGCCGCTGTAGTAGACTCGCACAAAAGCAAAGTTGGCAGACTGCTTGACTTGACCGTTCACGACGCCGTCACTGGTGACGATGTCGGCGTAACCTGCGCTGTCGAAGCCAGCTGCACCAATCTCCTGCGCCACCGCCTCACCTCCCAGCCAGTTGCAGATGTAGTCTGCATCACCATAATACTGGACCACATACACACCCTGCTCGACCAGCTTCTTCACGTCTGCAATCGTGCCTGCTTCTCTGCCGTCATCGCCGGTGTTTGTGAACGCGTATAGGACTGGGTCAGAGAACGTGCTGAACTTTACATACGCGCCAAGCGCCTGCTGCACTTTTGCAGTGTTCAGATAGTCGGCAAAGAACAGGTATGGAAATGGGTTCGGGTACATTTGGCGGAAGTCGTATTCGTCGCGACCCGCATAGTTAGACAAAGCTGACTCCACTTCCTTCTGGCAGAAACTGTCTGCGGCGCTGCAAATATCGTTGGTGCCACGAGTATAGCAGTCGCTTATCATGTCATGACAATTGCCAGGGCCGTACATGGAGTTGTACATCAGAGCCTTGACGCTGTCGTTGAAGGCATCAATGTCGTAGGTGTTCCCGGGTGAAACAGAGAAGTTGTAATAAGAGCCGAATCTAAAGGAGATCATCAGGAGGGTCTGTCAGGTCCTAGGCCAAGGACTTGGGCTATGCTTACTGAATCAACGGATCATACCAGCCATTGCCGATAAGTAGCGTCTTCAGCTTGATCTCGTGCGCGCCCGGCAGCTTGCCATTTTTGATCAGCACGTTCTGCTCTTCGAGATAAGTGCCGAACACGGGGCCCCAGTGACCGCCTGTGCTTGAATCAGTGTGCGTAGCGGACCCTCTTGGTGACTTTGAGCCTACCGTAGCTCTCACTCGCAAAGTTGAATCCGTCCCTCGAGTACTGCGGGAAGGCACCCAAGAAACCTTGCAAAGTAAGCCACATGGTCGGCGCCGCGGCCAGTGTGGAATTTGCAGTATCCTTGAGGTCCGGGGAAGGATAAGTCCCGCAGGTGCCCAAGGCCTGCGCATAGTCTGGACATAGGGTATTCGGGAGCTGCACAATATTGTTCGATGCCGAGACAAAGCCAGGAACTGGTACGCTGTACGAGAAGCCAGTCTGAGTTGGCTGGTCAATCACCAGCAAGTTCGAGGCACCGCTTCAGCACCGTCAGCCATCGAACTGCTGACAAGTTTCGTGTCCTCACTCACTTCCAGGAATGTGGGTTGCCGTAAAGAGCACCATTATGATCCACGCCACAAGGCCCAAGCTCTGCGAACAGCCCATACATCGAACTAGTGCCTGGTCCTCCCGAGATCCATACTGTCAACGGTGCCGTCGAAGGGTCTTGTTTCCTCGCCTCGAAGAACCAGAAGAAGATATGTTGCTCGGGCGCGATGTCCACATAGCCACTGTACGACTTGATACCAGGGGTGAGCTCACAGATGCCGTCGGGAACTTGCTTGTAGCGGACTGGCAGATCCAGGAAGCCTTTCGCTGTCGTGAGATCGTCTGGCGGAGGGACAAATTGAGAGAAAGCTGTTGCCAGTATTGACGAAGCTGCAAGTACGTATTCGAGCAGTCTCATCTTGGCAGCAGTTCCAGGACTGGAACGTTCTTGATTATTGATTGAGAAGAATCGACCGCCGTACCTACCTCGTCGCCGGACCACACGGCAGCAAGTCTTGCTTTCTGAAAATTTGGAGCACCGGCACTGTTATTAATGCCATATTGGCCAAGAGGCGGTGTTTAATAAGGGAGGAACGAAGACAACGATACCTCGTTTGGTCATCCAAGCGAGATTGCAGATCTGATCTCTAATTTCATTGAGACTTCTAAACCTGGCTGGATGATACATTTAGTGAAGATTACGGAGCGCAATATATGTTTCTTCAGACGTCTGATACCGATGTTGTCCCAGGTCTACGTATCTGCATTGCTTTCGTAATTGTGGCTACGTTCCCGTGGCTCATGCCTTGCACTTGGCCGGAAGGACAAGGCAATTAATACGGACGACCCGCAGAGCGCGAGGCGAACGTCTTCACTCGGGCGCGTACCGGTCAAAAGGCGCAATGGCAATACGAAATGCATATGGTGGGCGGGACTCTCGGGTGTCATGGTAATATAATTCGATTCAATGGCAGTAAATGACTAGATCGGCGCTAGTCCTGGCGCGGCCACATCTTCACCTCACGCCAGCACCGCCAGTCTTGGAGGCGCTCCCGTCGTCCATCAGGATCATTTGTGCGGTCACCGCTGCCTTCTCATCAGCGTCACCACACCGCTCACTACTGTCTGACGTCTTCGTGCTCTTAGCTGCGAAAACCTCTCATGCATGTTCGTGTCCTCTGAGCAAAAACGGTGCTCCTGATGGTCTGCTCGACGTCTGGCTTGTGGCTTGGTAAAGAGCATCAGTATTGGAATTCTTGTCCTTCTTCCCGAGGAAGCTAGCACGGACAGGAGAGGCACGCTCCCACGGCCGCTGGCCATTTGGGAAGAAGCATGAAGACCTCCCGAATCCGCGATCGCCCCCGGCAGTCAACAATGAACCCATCTGTTCGACAACGGATCTGAGCTGAAGGCGGTCGGTGTCTGATGGTGACTCGAGTGGGTGGGGGGCCCTACTGTCTGTGGCGCACATTGCCAACAGGTCACTGTTTCGAAGCTCCCACTGACGGCATGACTGCTATTCAGCGACAGAGGGTCAGGTTGACACGCTTGGAATTTCTTGTGTTGACACTATGTGATAGCAGGATCGGGTCGTCCTGCATTCCAACCACCGAGGTACTCGGCACGGTAGATGAACAATCGCTGAGGATGTGTGCACGAACCCAACACCTTGGCAAATCTTCCGACTGCCAATCCATCCCAGTCTACATCGCTGACACCGCCTCTCACTCAAAAACTCCATCACCTAGCCCGCATGATCAGCCTGCCCTTCTCAATCGTCTGCCTTGCATGTAACTAAAGTGCTGTTATTGGTCTTGTTGAGTGTCCCACCGATGTCGAGACGTGCGTGCGCGGGCGGTCCATACAGTTGTCCCTTCAGACCGTGTACCACATCCAATCAATCTGCCTTTACTTTGCCATGATGTTCAGCTGATAGACCAATTTTCAACACGTTTTGCGTCGAATCTGTTCGTTGTCAAAAGTGGTTTTACATGCGAGATCGCGACTTGGAACGATTGATTGGCGAACATGAAATTGAAGAAGATGCGACACAGGCAAGTGGCCATTGACAGCATGCGTCAACTATGACTTGTCACTCACATCAACATGTCTATGCAGCCGCACAGGGCGACGAGGGACTTCTCTCCTTTTAGCCTCGCCCACGTAAGCCCGGCTCCACGTCGAGTCTGTGTCGCTTGGACAGCTCCGGGGATCCAGAGAAGGGGTGACTGCATTCTATGGCTTGTCGAGTGTCGAAAAGGCTGTCTCTCAGGACGTGCGGCCGAGGAAGGCGCTCAAATCTGCACGCGCTTGTCCGCGTTCTCCCTCGCGCGACAATGTCGCCACCCCTCCCAGTACTGTGATGAACTGGCGCAGCAAGCGAAACGGCCGCTTGCCTGGTGTCGCTCTTGCTTCGTGCAGCTGACCTGCTGGCACACTCCAGTCTGTAGAAATAGATTACGTCCAGCCGGCCGCCGCATGATTCAGAAGCGTCAGGACACCGTCCAAATGAAGGAGTCATGTATCAGTGGCAGTGGACCGCGCGGCAGAAGATCACAGGCTACCACAGAAGCGTAGACAGAGGAGCTGGTAGCGCACAATTCCATCGAAAGCTTGACCAAGGAAGCAGTCTTTTGCACTGTACGATGCACACTATTCATAATACGTGTCCGTGTGTGCGTGGACCTCAAACGCGAGCTTTGCACGCTCGCGGTGGTCAAGAAATGGCCGGCATCAGGGAAGTCGAGCGGTCTGATATGCCTAGAAGTATGATCGCAACGACGGTGTTCGATGTGAAGATCAATAATGCCGCCGGAGGTACCGGTCCAGAATGTCAGGAGAGAGTGGAGGTGACGTGTGTCAGTGTTGCTGACCATCCCGCCAGCCAATCGCAAATCTTTCTTGAGGCGGAGCAAGCCGGATTAGCCAAAGTCGCTGCAGCGAGAAGTTCCGTCCGTGTGTCTGCTGCATGTGCCATTGAAGTACAGCGCGCAGCTGCACATCACGTCTCATACCGCGTCCACGCCTGCGACCACCACCAGCACCTCCCTTTATTGCCTCTCCACTCCCTCCACTACAATACGACACACGATGCAGCGCGTCGGCTCCTCGCTGGCGCGGGCCAGTCGGTCGGCAGCTCCCTCGGTGAGGAGAATTGTGCAGATGCAGGTGCGGCAGGAGCACGCGATCAGCAACCCGACCCTGGCGAACATTGAGAAGCGATGGGAGGCTATGCCGCCGCAGGAGCAGGCGGATTTGTGGATGGCGCTACGGGATCGTATGAAGGTGGATTGGCATCAGATGACGATGCAGGAGAAGAAGGCTGGTGAGTACTGTTTGAACCCATCTTCGGGACGATGTGGAGGAAGGTGCATGGGACTGGAGGAAGGCGCGAATGGTGGAGCTTGGGAAGCAGGGATGGGATGAGTGGGCAGTGTGAAGAGATGGCGGGTTGCGGGGAGAGGAGATGTCGGATGCACATTGGAGATAGCGTTACGTCCATGGCATACGGCAGACATATAGCTATCGATTGCATCCTGGAGCCCACCGCTAACAATAACACAGCCTACTGGATTGCCTTCGGCCCCCATGGCCCGCGCTCCCTCCCTCCACCCGGTGAGAGCTTCAAGGTTTTCCTCGGCACCATGTACGGCCTTATCGCCTCCGGCGTCATCTTCGCCATTCTCAAGTACTTCGCCCGCGCACCTCCCAGGACCATGACCAAGGAATACCAGGAAGCATCGAATGAATACCTCAAGGTGAGCTCGCTTGCCTCGGCAGTCAAGCCAAACCAGTACATTGCATTTGGGCATATTTCTGCTCTGGAGAAGGAGGCGGAGGCTGACATACATGACCTCAGGCAAACAACATCGAGCCCATCACCGGTATCTCCAGCGAAGGCTACGTCGGTCCAGGTATGGTACAGAGTGCCCCGGGCCCTAAGGGCGGCAAGTCGGACGATTAGATACGAGATTCAGCATCGCGCGAATTTCAAAGACTTGCATATGGAGCGTAATTTTCTCGCGTCCTCTGTACAACGGCAAAAGCGTGCTGCGGTGCACGGGAGACAGGACAGGAGGTGCGGGCGATTTTATGTATCGTACTACTAGAAGATGCGGTAGAGAAGCGGACGTCTTGCCGAATGTGCAAAACACTCCTGAAAACCCGTCTCTGCCTCTACTTGCCGTCTGATGGAGATCCAGGTCTTGAACGGGAAGTTCTCGTGGTACATGGAGTCGCCAACATCAGACGCCCCCGCTCTTGCTAACGTACTGGAGCGAATGGAAACTTCTCGTCCGAGAAAACCAACTCACAAGGACCTATGTAGTCCTCAAGGGAATCACGAGAACTTCACCATCATCTTCCCAACCGTCCCACAGTGCCCGTCTCCTGCGCTCCTCAGGTCTGGCTCCTGGACTTCCGCTCCCGCTATTGCGATCGTGGCTCTCGTCCATGCTACCATTGATGAATTTCTGCTTCTTGGAGTCTGGAGCGCCGCTTGAGGGCAGGTCAAGGTGGATGACACGCGGGACTTGATCTTGATGTGACGATCGTTGGTGTAGCTTTCGGAGCTTTCGGAGGAGGAGAGTGGTTCTGGGGATGCTTGCTTGAGATCTTGTTTGTGCTGAGGGAGATGGAGGGTAGGAAGACAGGAGGGCGCTTCCGACCCCCTTCTCGAGCTCCGCGATGCTGGCCGATCATCGCCGCACGCTCGGCCTTCAATGCCGCGGCCGTGACCGTGACCTCCCTGGCTCATCTTGCTGCTCTCAGTATTGGTCTGCGCAGAGGATGGCACGAGGGCCTGATCCGTCTCCCTCGTAGCACGCGTCAGACTCTCGTTCTATTCGGACCCCGTTTGCCGCGTTCCTCGGCCCGATGCATTCGTCTCGTTGCAAGCAGTCATGAGGCTGTGAGCGTGAGACTGCACTGGATGCAAAATGTCAGCTGATACTCGCAATAGTCGAGATTTCGAGCCAAGAGCTTCTCTGGATGCCGTAGACTTACATTCTCCGTGCTTGCTCACGACCGCTACGTTGAATGCCTGTACGGCGTGCTGCAGATTTGCAACGTCGACCTGGTTCGCGAGATTTAAGAGATCGACGACGAGTGATGAATGTTCTTTGGCGACCATGTTGTCGCTTGTGATGATTGCTTGGCAGTGAGGTGGGAAGAGCTTCGACTGTCTCTCAAGTCCAGGCGAAGGCGTCAAGTGCGGGATTTTCAGATTGTCAACTCGTTGAAGCATTGCCAATGCAGTCCGCAGGATGTGGATGCAGCCCACAGGTGAGTGAGAGAAGGTCGCAGTCAGACATGCGCACGGTCCTGCTGTGATGCTGTCCGAGATTAGGCAGGTAGGCATGCGCACTTTCACATGTCAGCGAGGCGTCGCTAGATGGCTCTGAGCCACGCTCAAACAGCCTCGCCATGTATCTTTCACGCGCCCTCGCCTGGTCATACCGTACCATCTAGTGTATACATCTTCGTAAATCGTCAAAGGACCCCGACGGGCCTCCGTCATCTAGCCGCGTGATCTCTAAGCGTCTGTATCAACTCATCCACAGCCTCCATGTCGCCCGCCTCCAATCCTTTCCTCTTCCACACGCTCTCCGGCAAATGCCTCTCCAATTCGTCCAACCCCGGCTGGAAATTCCGCACTTGCGAGCTCAGGGCCGACACCGCCTTCTTTCTCACACTTCTATCGGGGTCGTCCGTCGCCATCTTCGTCAGCGTGGGCATCGCGCCGTGTTGTAAGAGCTTCTCTTGCGACTTGATGTTGTTCTGCACAGCCGCTGAACAACACGCAGCGGCTGATCTTCGCATGTCAGGCTCGTTGTGGTGTAATTGCTCGGTCAACGGTTTCCACATGCCGAGTGACTCGAGGTTGTTGGCATTGTCGATTTGTTCGATGAGTTGTTCGAGATTGTCCCAAGCGATCATCTTGTTGTCGTTGTCCACTTGGTCTGACGGGGCGATGATTGCGGTCATGGCTTCTCGCATGCGGTCTGCGTCTGATGGTCCGCCGAGGATCCGCTGGAGGATTTCTGGGTTGAGGTTGCGGGTTGGTTGCGAGGGAGCATTAGGATCGTTTCGGCTCACATCGCTGTTCTCGACGGACCACTTGAGGAGTTCGTTGAGCGACTGCTGTTGGTCTCGTGCCATGCTGATATCCTATGTGGGTAGGCAGAGCTTGTCACAATCTGTTGGTGATTGGAGGCTTTGTACCAGCAATCCACGGGAGATTCGAACTGAAGGAAGATGGGCTAAGGAGTCGGTGTGGATACTTCTACCCGCTTTCTGCATGTGATTCGAGCATGGCTGACAACCTGGAAGAGCAGTCACTTCTCGAACGCGCTAGTCCCTTCTGAGACCTTCTATTTGCTTCTTCGGACCAGAAGAGCACGTGATCGTGTCTGGCTCTTCACAGGCATTTCGACATTCCTGATGTCAGGGATGAGACGATGAATGGGTGTTTCCAGACAATGTGCGAGCACGTCCGTTGATGAAGGCGGGTGAAGAGGTCGAAATTCTGAATATTTCATACCCCACTAGAATTACCCCGCGAGTGGCTCGTGCGTGATTGAAGAATGGAAACGAAGGCTGGCCAACGTATAGTGAGGAAAAGTACACGCGGGGAGTCGAGGGGGGAGGACTGTGCGGGATTGAGAGGCTAATGTATTTGGCTGAGGCTGGACACGAGACACGACGACATCCATATGCGTGTCAGGTCAGGTCTCGAATGTATTTTCAGCCGTGGCGTAAGATGCGTCAGGCATTAGTGGTCTGGATCTTGGCAGGTTCAAGCATTGCGTGGACGTCGGTAGGAGGCCCAGGCGTCAGTATTCTGCAGTCAGCGAGTCAGCGAGATAACAACGGTCGAAGTTCTGTCTTGGGTCGTCCTCTGTCTTCTACGCCGCACGTCGCCCTTCGACCAAACAAGATAACACTTCGTTTTCGAACAGAAGAAACGGCATCGGGGAATTGACACCCGATCAGGAAAGAGTCCTCATTGGTTTTAGCGTGCCCACCCCGTAACTCCCGATCCGTGCGTGCACTTTCCTCGCCCTCACCGACCAGCTTTCCAGCATCCACTCCACGGCCACCACGACAAGGACACCACACCGCTCCACCGACCTTGCAGCGCTCACTACGCCCCATTCCGTCCAATAGCTCTCGTGGTATACGCGAGCTTCATAGAGACACTACTACACCACTTCTCCGAACACCACTCACCGTCGCCATGGAGGGTAAGCGGCCCTGAAATGCTACTATTGCACCAATCCCCCGCCATCGCCGACAATCGAGGCCTCCGTGATGGATGGCATATGGACAATGGCTGACGAGAGTGCTTTATACAGAGGAAGTCGCAGCTTTGGTCATTGACAATGGGTAACACACCACCCCCCTTCGTCCGCCTCCTGCTCGCCCAGCGCTGCTGCCTGCGGCGTCGTACAAAGAAGCTGGGCGTCAACACAGTTGCGAGCACGAGGTGGAATGGATGCCGGAGACTCAGGATACTGACGGTGATGATAGCTCGGGTATGTGTAAGGCCGGGTTCGCCGGTGACGATGCGCCACGAGCGGTCTTCCGTAAGTCATGACCCTGCCCTGCGACAGCATCAATGGCACCCAGCTGACAGCAAGACAGCTTCCATCGTCGGCCGACCGCGCCATCATGGGTATGCATCCCCACTCTCTCGTACCCGCAGACTCGGATCATCTGACAAGAGCACAGGATCATGATTGGTATGGGCCAGAAGGACTCGTACGTGGGGGATGAGGCACAGAGCAAGCGTGGTATCTTGACTCTGCGATACCCGATCGAGCACGGCGTTGTGACCAACTGGGACGACATGGAGAAGATCTGGCACCACACCTTCTACAACGAGCTCCGTGTCGCACCCGAGGAGCACCCGGTCCTGCTCACCGAAGCTCCCATCAACCCCAAGTCCAACCGCGAGAAGATGACCCAGATCGTCTTCGAGACCTTCAACGCCCCGGCCTTCTACGTCTCCATCCAGGCCGTGCTCTCTCTCTACGCTTCCGGTCGTACCACCGGTATCGTTCTCGACTCCGGTGACGGTGTCACCCACGTCGTCCCCATCTACGAGGGTTTCGCCCTCCCCCACGCCATCTCCCGTGTCGACATGGCTGGCCGTGACTTGACCGACTACCTCATGAAGATCTTGGCTGAGCGCGGTTACACCTTCTCCACCACGGCCGAGCGTGAAATTGTCCGTGACATCAAGGAGAAGCTCTGCTACGTCGCCCTCGACTTCGAGCAGGAGATCCAGACCGCCAGCCAGAGCTCGTCACTGGAGAAGTCTTACGAGCTTCCTGACGGTCAGGTCATCACCATTGGCAACGAGCGATTCCGTGCTCCCGAGGCCTTGTTCCAGCCCTCGGTCCTTGGTCTTGAGTCTGGCGGTATCCACGTCACCACGTTCAACTCCATCATGAAGTGTGACGTCGATGTCCGCAAGGACCTCTACGGCAACATTGTCATGGTAAGTCTGGCGAACCGTCAAGGACTTGGATCATTGCTAACATCATCTAGTCTGGTGGTACCACCATGTACCCAGGCATTAGCGACCGCATGCAGAAGGAAATCACCGCCCTTGCCCCGTCCAGCATGAAGGTCAAGATCATCGCCCCGCCAGAGCGCAAGTACTCTGTCTGGATCGGTGGTTCCATCCTGGCCTCGCTCTCCACCTTCCAGCAGATGTGGATCTCCAAGCAGGAGTACGATGAGTCCGGCCCGTCCATTGTGCACAGGAAATGCTTCTAAGCGTGTGCACTAACGACCGACGGTATCGATACGGGCGAAACCTAACTCAGCGTTGAAAATACACCGGGCGCAAACCCGACGAAGAGGAGTTGATGGGTTGTGAAGGGGGTGGCGGTTTAGGCAGCGTTCACCTCACGGCGTCGTGCGTGTTGTAGTCTGACCTGGCGGATTGGAGATGGTCAGGGCAGGCGAGCAGGCGTGGGTGCAAGTCGACATGCTTGACTACTTCCCATCATCTGCAATTAGACTACGGCTTGTGATGTATGCCATTACAACGATGAGCAAAAGTGGAATGCAGTCTTGTTTCGATTCTGTGTGTGGACCGTGCTGTGCTGCCACATCGTCCGTGCTCAAGCCTGCCGTTCCGCCGCCTGGCCCCATTTCTTGCTCACGCATGCATACAGGAAGGCTCTCGCGACATGGCTCAAGATGCTGAGCTACTGACATGAACCTCACGAGGGCATTGGGCGCATTCAGCCATTATGCACAGATGACGTAGCTCGAGGTGCCGCATAGATGTGGCAATACATGGCGGCGAATGCCTCTCGGACAGCGTCCCCTTCATGGTAGGTTGGCCTTCACTTCTTCTCCCGTCTTCACAGACCCAACCCTGGTTCCGAAGACGCTCCGTCGTCTGCAATTACTCACAGCACCTCGGAGCACACACCCCACAATGGCAACAGACGGCCGGAAAAACATCGTGGTCATCGGAGGCGGCATCATCGGCTGCACGTCCGCTTACTTCCTCACGCGCCACCCTGCCTACGACCCCAGCAAGCACAGAATCACTCTCCTCGAGTCCACTAAGATCGCGGGCGGCGCTTCAGGCAAAGCGGGCGGTCTGCTAGCACTCTGGGCGTACCCCAGCTGTATCGTCCCGTTGAGTTATCGGCTCCACAAGGAGCTTGCGGATGAGCATGGCGGGGAAGAGAGGTGGGGGTATCGAGCTCTGCATTGTGGGCAGGTGGAGTGTCAGGGGAGGGAGCTAAGTGAGAAGGGTGCGCCGGGGGCCGGGGGTAAGGATGGGGAGATGGAGGGGCGGAATGGGAAGACCAAGGTGGAGCGGGAGGGTTTGAGTCTGCAGAAGAGGTCGAAAGAGGCGTTGGGGAGGCTGAGAGCGGCAGGTGTCCCGGCGGACTTGGATTGGGTGGACCCGGAGACGCGGCCCCGCTATGAGGAGATGGGGGATCCGAGTACGACGGCGCAGGTGCATCCGTGGCAGTTCACGACCGCTATGGCGGAGTTGGCGGGTCAGAAGGGCGCGGTGATCAAGACGCGTGCGAGGGTCAAGAGCATCAATTATCATGCTGCCGGTGAGGCGGTCGAGAGCGTGACGTACATCGACAGTAACAACGATCACGGGCACGAGGAGACGATCCGCGCTACGGACGTCGTCGTCGCGGCCGGCCCCTGGACTCCTCACCTCCTGCCTCAAGTCCCCATCAGCGCCACGCGCGCGCACAGTGTCACCATCAAGCCCTCCCGCCCCGTCAGCGCCTATGCGCTCTTCACGCAGATCTCGCTCCCCGCCCACGTCGGCACCGCCGCCCGCTCCTCCCGCCACAGCGCACGCGAGCACCTCGTCACGCCAGAAATCTACGCGCGCCCCGGCAACGAAGTGTACGCCTGCGGCGAAGGGGACACGGACGTCCCGCTGCCGGGGACGAGCGACGAAGTGCTGGTCGACGAGGCGCGGTGCCAGGCGGTCGTGGATTCTGTGGCTGCGATTTCGGAGGCGTTGCGGGAGGGGGATGTCACGGCCCGGCAGGCGTGTTATTTGCCGGGCGTGAGGACGGGGGGTGGGCCGTTGGTGGGCGCGACGGGCGTCGAGGGGTTGGTGCTCGCGGCGGGGCATACGTGTTGGGGCGTCCAGAATGCGCCGGGGACGGGGAAGCTGGTGAGTGAGGTTGTGTTTGAGGGGCGGGCGAGGTCTGCGAGGGTCGCAGGGTTGGATCCGAGGCGTTATATGTAGAGAGGGGGGACAGGAGGTTATGAGATGCGTGTCTGGTGTGTGTGGCTGCACGCTGTCTCGTCGTGCTGGGCTCTGGTTTTTTCTTCTCTTTTTTTTCTCGCCAACGGAGTGTCACTATGCTGTTCCCTGCGCGGGTTCGAAGGATCCGTTTCTTGGACTTTGGGAGCAAGCAGGACACGGCAGCTCCGGCTGGACGTGGTCGAGGAATTGAACTCGCGGGCAGCGCTATCGACATGGCTTACAGACCACTGTGCGTTGTCGTGAGCACATCACCGAGATTCCATCAGATGATCAAACCCGTCTGACCGGTCGACAGTCATTTTCACCACCGGCACGGCCATGCCTGTGTCGCTGCGGCCGGGTCCTCCTGTGCTGCGGATATGAATGTTATGAATGCGAGGCCTGTTGAGTTCAGAGGGCTTTGGAGAGGACGCGAAACTCTCTTTGTCGTAATCCATGCTCTCAGAGGCGTGGATGTGAATACGGGCGCTGGCAAGGACAAGGGGGAGAAGGCGGTTGTTGGGATGGAAGTTCCTGCACTTCGAAGATGCAGTTCGATTCTGAAGGAGGTGTTGGGGAGTGCTGGGTTGTTTGCAGCTGCAATCAACGTTTCGGCTGTGGCGCCTGTTCTTGGCTGGGATATAGATGTTGTTCGTGCTCCGGATTCTAGAAAGGCCACGCAGTTTGCGTTGATGCGTTTCTCCACGCCAATTCGTGCGGTGGAGACACTGGCAGCAGTCATTTCAACAGCCTGTCAAATCATGTTGACTGGCCGACTCTTTCACTCGCCGAATTGTTACTTCCGAGTATGTTGTCACTGGCAGAGGTACCCGTCGGGCATTCCTATTTCGACGTACGTCTCGACCGGCAGCTCAACACTAAACTTGTGACCAAACACGGGTGTAGCTGGGTGGGACCTGGCTATCGAAGACGGCTCAGCATGGAATTCTTGTACCGGAAAGTCACTCTGCGTCTGCTAACTCGTCTTCACATGCGTCTCGCGAGTCTCGTTTGCGCCGACACCCGCCGAACGGCTACAGCTCTGGTACACGCTGCCGTCTCGGAAACATTGTCTCAACCACCGCTGCGCGGTAACGGAAACATGTTCTGCGTATACTCCTCCTCTTTGTGGACAGAGCCAAACGCCTTGCGCCCACCAGGCGTCACCTCCTCCCTGGGTCCTGGTAGGCCAGCCCCGAGAGGGTCATTACAATATAATGCCAAGAGCTTATCCACAGTCTCGCGCAAGACCTCTGTGTGTGCATGCCAACTGACGGCCGCGATCTGTCGTCGGAAGGCGAAACAGGTGTCTTTGTAGACTTGGTGATAGACTAGCTTGTACTCCCCATCTGCCTGCCGTTCTGCTTCGCGTTGCGCGTTCGGTATATCAGCCGCGAGAGTCGTGTCGGTCATGTGAGGGCGTGCTCTCTTGCTTTTGCTTTGGCACAAGCCATACAGCCGCATGCCGGCCATCACAATGCGGGAGATGGTGTCTTTATTCTTCGTCTCAGTGGATGCACCTTGAGCATCCGGGGCGTTCTGGACATGAAGGAGCGAAGACCGCCTCGGCGCTTCCGAGGGTGCCCGAGCCGTCCCCGGCATGGAGGATGCGATGCTCGGCGACCTCGAGAACGCACGGCTCGGCAGAGGCGCTGGTGGTCCAATGCTCCCGCTCAGCGATCGACGATGCTTCAGACTAGGCAGTGAGTCCTCCCTCTTCAATGCAGCAGCTGCAGCTACACTTTCGCCTCCATGGCGTCGAGCTCGCTTCCTGCGCTCTGTCGCCTCATCGAAGGCGTCATTGGCGGTTCTGCGCTTGCGCACTGGTGGCTCGTTGACGATCTCTGCGTGTTGGGGCACGCATGGGGGCAGGAAGAAGGCTTCGCCCTCAGCCTCCGCAGATGCAGGCGAG
Organism: Teratosphaeria epicoccoides; assembly: GCA_021401465.1. Lineage (NCBI taxonomy): Eukaryota > Fungi > Ascomycota > Dothideomycetes > Mycosphaerellales > Teratosphaeriaceae > Teratosphaeria > Teratosphaeria epicoccoides. The sequence goes on from JADDMT010000045.1 coordinate 114,624, forward strand.
GATGGTGGCGTTGGCTCTGGTCTTGGACAGTAGAGGTCTGCTGAAAGACCCACAGCCCGAATCGAGATGGACTGGGTATCTGTGAGAGCATTCTTGTGCAGCCTTTGAGTGCCTTCGGACCCAGGTCGGGTCGGCGGCTCGTCAGAGCCCAGTTTAGATCGAGTTGCGTAGAACAGGAGCTCGGTGATCCTTGGATCGGTCTTCTTGAGTGCGGCGTGCGGCAAGTCGACAGCTACAAGAACTCCCAAGGGCGAGTCGGGCTTGGCAGTCTGCCACCAGGGCCCATCGGGAGATGCCAAATGGCCAGCAAGCAGGTGGCGGCTGAACCAGGCATCTGTTGCTGGATCATTCGTGCCGACATCATAGCTTGGACCTATGATCAGATGTAAAGGTATCCTGCTGGTTTCGACCAGAGACAAGAACCGTAGGGATGCTTTGGGTGATATTACATGGTGACTGTCTGCTGGACATTGCAACACGATGCCTGCTTCTTGTCAGTACAACCTTTGCGGATAGATCCAAGTGCTCACTACTCAGTGCGATGCTATCATCAATGCGTATACTGCCTTGCCAAGATTTCGGTATATTCATGTTGGGCTAATGTTTGTGATAGGAAGATGACAGACCAAGGGACGCGTCAGTGACGCGCTTGCGTACTCCGCTTTAGCGCCGTGAACCCGGTTTCCACGCTTCTTCACATGCGAAACCCCATTTTTACCTCAGAACTTGGTCGAACGGGAGATCATCTAATTGTCATTGTCGATTCATCCAATTCGTTCGTCATATCACGATGCTATCTTTGCATCTAATCCTAGCGTTGAAAGCTTTACACCCACAGTGGCCAGAAGCTGAGAATGCAAGACGATGATCTAGATACTACTAGTATTCCATCAGTCTCAGCTTCTTCCCGACTTCCTTCCTATGTACCGCCTTCTCACTCGGCCGCTGCTCAACCTCGTCCTTCGCCCTGAGCGCTTGGAGCAGCATGCCTGCATCGAAGAAGCCGTCTGTCGAATGGAGTCAGGACCAGCTTATCGCATCTGAGGAATGGGGGCGAAACTCACATCCACCCAACTCATCATCCTCACTCTGTACCCCACTGTCCTCCGCCGACTTACCCGCCGCCTGCTCTCCAGTCACCAGCCGTCCTCTCGACTTCAGCCGACTCCCCTTGGGTCTCTTCTCCTCCGCCTCTCTCGCCCGACTGGCCTGCTTATCACTACTCGTGCCCCTCCTCTGCGTCTGCCGCAACAGCTTCCTCATCTCCAGGAAATAAGTCTCAATCGCGTCAATGTACCGCTTCGTCTGTCGATGCTTGCTCGATGCACAGATACTCACAGACCCATCCTTGATGATATATCCGATCCCGAATCCCTCACCTGAGGTTGGTCCGAAGCCGAAGTGCCGGAGAGAAGGATTGCCGCAATTGGAGGTAGACAGAATGGTGTTGTTGAGTTTGTCGTAGCCGGCGTCGGCAAAGATGGCAGGGAGGTTGTGGCTAGGCCGTGGTGGGCTGCGGGAGGACTGTACGCTGCCGTCTTCGCTGAGCATGCTCGTGCGCTTGGGTGAGGTCGTGGAGGTATCGGCGGCGTGGTCGCTGGTTGGGCTGCTGTAGCCATTTGTGCTGGCGCCGTCGCCGTTCAGGCTTGCCAGCTCCGACCCGGCGTCGGCATCGACCATGCGCTGCCAGAGGCACATTAGTGCGTAGAGATGTCTGTCTTGACCTTGCGCTTTTGCGCACTCCTTTGTGATGGCGGTGTGCTTTTCGCAGGCCTTCTTGAGCGCCTCGACCTTCTTGTGAGGAGCAGTCTCGGCCCAGAAGGTCCGGACGAATTCGACGCTCTCGGGTGTGACCTGTCTGATGGCTTCTGTGCGGCCGTGATAGTAGACCTTTGTCATAGCTGGCTCGTAGCACGACTCCATGCGCCCGTACATGCCATAGTATGCCGCCTGGAAGGCCATCTGCACAAAGGCGTCAGGCGAGAAGCCGTGTGAAGTCATGAAGTTCTTGCCATAGGTTGAGAATTCGAGCGTCTGGAACTCGTTTTGTTGAATCAGATCTGCAAGTCGGGTCTCTGCGAAACGCAATGCTGTAGAAAGCTCGGGCGTCATGTCCCAGATGAGCTTGTGAGGCGTGGTGCTAACGTCACCAAAGCTTGATGGGTCGCGCTTGGATGGGTCTGGAGAGCTGGAAGCCCATAGCGATGGTGCTTGGCCGTTGATGCTCCGGGCGAATCGCAGAATCGTGTCGGTGTACACATCAGAAGCGAAACGCAGCACTGTGTGACCGTCGACGCCAGTATGTTCAAAGTTGATGCCTGCACTGCCATTCTTGCAAACGATGATCTGCAACTTGTCGTACCATCTGTTTGTGCAAGTGCCGACCTGCACGCCGCGCTCGATTTGCGAGGTCCCGCAAAGCATGTTTCCGCAAAGCTCGGCGCCAGTCTTTGGCTCGGTGTAATCGAGGCAGAGGATGAAGAGTGCGGAGTCGACCAGATCGAGGCAGTCGCTGTTGTTTGAGCCTTCGTCTTTGCTCATGACGTCCCGGAGGCCAGACCAGATCTTTCGATTCTCAGTACTCAACACCCCCACAGCGCCCTTGGCTGCCTCGTGGATCGGAGTTTGCTCAGCATCATCGTTGATCACCTGCAAGTTCAGCGCGACGTCTTTTTCAGTCATGATCAGGTCGTTGTTGTCGTCCAGTACGTCGAACCAATAGAATTGACCGCGACATAGCACGACCACATGTTTTGCTGTAGGGTCTTGTCCGATGTGACATCCATTGTCAGTCGGGATACGTGCAGTGCCAAACATCCTGGAATACTGGTACATGCACAGGGGCTGTCCGCGGAGCATATCTGGTGGAAGCTCCTCCTTCCGCACGGCGCGTACGAAAGAGAGGGCGGAGACAACCAGCGAGGCTGCGCGGGTGACTTGATTGTTACGGGCCGGTGTCGGGTCATCTTCGAGCAAGAAGAAAGGATTGAGATTCAGGACAACGGGGTTGTCGTAGTTCAAATATGAATCGTACCCTGCGAGCCCTGTTAGCAATTGACCTGCGTGTTGAGAGGAAAGATGGTCGCTTACAGAACTGCTCAATGTAGCTGCTCTTGCCAGTAGCGTATTCCTTCAGCTTTGCTTGCAGCTCAGGGCCTTCTGATCGAAGAAATTCGGCGACAGCCCGTTCCGAATCGGCATGTTCGCGAGCTGTCTGCAGCGGATCGAGGGCAGCAAGATACCTTCTGCACGTGGACTCCAAGTCTGGTATCGGCAGCTTCGGGAGCTTGTCCTGGGCTGCGAATGTGACGCCCGGCTTTGAACCGGGATTGGGGTCGTGGGACATGATCGGATTGAGCTTGTCTGTGGGAAAGCTCTGGGTCTCGGCCTTTGCGTTGGCCTCTGATCGTTCGTTCATGGTGAGGGAGTCCTTTCGTTGGGATGATTTGGCCAGTTGCCCGTCGATTGACGGAATGTTGCGGGCTGGCATGATGATGACTGTCAGCGTCCGTCTCGCGTTGATTTAGCTATGGAGAGGCGAAACGAGGGTGGCGATCGATAGACCACGCAGGCTGGTCCGATAGAAGTAGTGGCAGTCTTGACAGTAGTATCCCGGCATTTGGTGGATATGTGACCAGAGGAAGTGAGGGCAGATGAGTCGAAGGAATTGACCTAGTGAGGACCTTAATGGTAAAGCATGATCACAGAGAGGCGGTTATGTCGGTTTCAGAATTGCTCCCCGCAAAGTAGCAGGGCCCAGTAGTCTGTGTCGTCCATGGTGGGTGAAGTGCTTGTGCAGCTCGTTTTCACGTGAAGATGTCAAAAGCCGCTGCGCCGAAGGATACTTCCAAGATGAGGAGGCATACATCGGATCACGCGGGCGACGTTCGTCTCAACATATGCAAACATGGGACTGACCTTATGCCGCCGCGTTGTGACTCTCGCTCTGGCCAAAGGGTGGACCTCGGATAAGATGCGTGCGCTGTTCCCAAAAGGCTCGTGGGTGGTGAAGTTGGCGCAGAAGGTCGACGGCGGGCAAGGGGAAGCGTGGCTGGAGTGGATGCTTGCACTAAGCTAGGCAGTTGGACATGGGGAGCTCTACTGCTTCGTTGTGCGAGAGTGGTTCGAGCAATAATGATGTAAGGTGGAGAGGAGGAGGCGGAACGGCGACTGTGAGAAATCTGCGGTCGGGGTCTGGACGGCCAAGACCGAGACCAGATGTTTGCACCTACTGAGCCAAGCGGTGACCTCGGGCACACTCGACACGCGCAGACTGAGATGGGAAGTCGCATGATGTCGCAAGGCAGGCACATCCGGCGGATGAAGGGAGCTCCTTCCAAGGTTCCGGCAGACGGGCTCACGGGTGGAAGCGAGATCCAGACAGCATTTCTGGCACTCTGTCTTGAGCTTGGCACGGTGCGCGTCGACCCTTGGACTCAGGTGACCGCGCGTCTCCATCAACGCCGCCACCATCCATCCTCGGGCATCACGCGCCGCCAGCGATGATGCTCGCTTCAAATGACCAGCCTGCTGACCGTCCTCCCTGACCTTGACATCAAGCCTTATACCCACATTCTCCCATCGCTCGAAAAAGCATCCATCTCGACAGCAGATCTACTCACCCTCGATGCCGTCGACGTGGCCAAGAGGGCGCAAGTCCCGCCTGGGGAGGTGAGGAAGCTTGCCGCGGCGCTCCTTGACGGCCTGCATGGGCCCAGTCTGAATCAGCAGTCCGCCACGGGTTCCAATTCCGGCCTATCTTTTCAGCATGGTCATGATCTCATCGAGCGATGGAGGACCATCAGCCTTCTCGACGACGCGTTTGATGCCGCGCTCGGCGGCGGTATTGCAGCCGAGCATGTGACTGAGTTCGTGGGCGAGAGGTATGGACTGTTCTCGCAGGCCGTCTGCGACCCTCTACTGACCCTTTGCAGCGCGGCCGGGAAAACGCAGTTCCTTCTGACCTTGCTCCTGTCAGTGCAGCTGCCAGCACCCCTTGGACTTGGCAAATCGGCCTTATATGTATCGACAGAAGCACCGTTACAGACGACACGCCTGACGCAGATCCTCAAGGCTCATCCCAAGCTCGCGCCACTCGGTATCGATGACAAGCCTTCATTGAGCAGGGTTCAAAGTACGCACATCCACGATCTCGAGGCGCAGGACCACATTTTACGCTACCAGGTGCCGGTCGTCATCAAACGCCAGGATATCGGTCTGCTTGTGGTTGACAGTATAGCGGCCAATTACCGACCAGAATTCGAGAGAGGCAAAGTCCGCAAGAGCGCAGCGGAGAGCTTCGCCAGACGGAGCAAGCAGGTCGCTGAGATGGGGTCTCTGCTTCGCGAGATCGCGCGGAATCACAAAGTGGCAGTGGTCGTCGCCAATCAAGTTGCAGACCGCTTCTTACCACTTATCGAGCCACCAAGCCAAGCCCCATCTGCCAGCCAGCAGACTCAGCGTTCACGCCCTGCATCGCCACCGCCGTATCTTGCCGGGAAGCCGGCGATCTGGCCGTCAAAAGTGCAGCCCACCACAGAATTATCGTCGACTCCCTCAATACTTTCAACAGACGATCCTCTTGCCCTGGACCATCAGCAAAGTTTCTTCACTGGTTGGGGCGATGACTTGTCAATGCACAATTTGAAAACACCTAGCCTTGGCCTAACCTGGACGAGTCAGCTCGGAACGAGGATTGCGTTGATCAAGGCACCTGTCACGGCGCCAGACGGCAGCATATTAAGCTGGAAACGGGCGTTTAAGGTGGTTTTTTGTGCTTGGTCTTCGGAAAGCGTGAACGCATTGGAGATCACAGAGGGAGGTGTACGGGCTGTGCAGGATGCAGTCCTCGAGGGATCGTATCTATGAACAGCGATACAGTACAGTCCAATCAATCGTGACCGCCTGGAGAGCCGGTAACACATGTGCTCGGTCCAGCCGTGCTTCCGCACAGTGTAATTAGCACAAGCGTCCGTACATTCTGTCCGTATGCCTCGCCGATGTGACCGACAGGATGATTCGGACAATAGTCTTGGACATAGATGTTCCTGACTCCCGTCTCGTCCACGGACGCTGTGTAAGTTGGCGTCACGAGCTCGTCGTCTTTCAACGCCACGATGGTGTATGAAATGCCCTCTTGCGCGATCGGACCATCGCCGAGTTTCACCACGGCTGGTCCACCGTCTACCAAGTCTCCGCAAGCCGGACGTCCAAAGTCGTCCAGGATCGTCCCAACGACCTCGTGGGTCAAGTTCCCACCCAAGTAGCTCGAGTTGTATAGTTTGGCAAAGCTCGTTCCGTGGGTGGAGGTCTAGCGCTCGAGAATTGGCGATGCTAGTGTAAGAGCAGCCGTGAGGCTGAGGAGGGCGTTTGACCGCATGGCCGACGGTGATGGAGGTAGCTGGCATTGATGGGAGGAGCCTTGGATATGCGAATATGAGGCCGGTAGCAGTTTTCTCCACGACGGAATGGCAGAAGTTAGACCTACCCTTGCCTCGAGGCCTTTTTCTCTCTCAATGTCCACGACGGAGGCGGCACGGAGGTCGCTTGATCTTCATGCGGTACCTTACATGATGAGGAAAGCATTTGGCAAGCTCGAGGCACATAATGGCATCTTCGACAGTGCGGCTTGCGGGTGTGCTGCTAATACAACTAGTGGTTCTATCGGCCGGACAACCGGTCGTCTGGTTGATCTGGTTGACTGCTTGTGAACGCGATATTAACTGCTCGTTGCTGCGACTGAGAACTCGTCACCACACTGCGAACCCCATTGATGCCGTTGACTTTTCGATACTTGGTTGATCCTAAAGTGTTTATCATAGCTGTCGACCGTTTGGCTGAGTGGTCGACTGATACAATGACCGGCTATTCTGGACCACCCCTCTTTCTACGAGGTACCTTTCGACTATTACTCACAAGACGTAGCACGACGTCACGAGCATTCCTGAGCTTCAGCGGGACTTCAGAGAAGCAAGATGCTGGTTCTTATCAGGTAGGGAAGCACAACTCAGTCAAATGAAGTTACACCTAAAGTGCAATTTTCATCATGTCCTTCGATACCATTCCGCCCAAAGCATCTCTCAACGTCCAGCCATTCAAGGCGCACGTCTCCGACGAAGATCTCGATGACTTTAAGCAGCTCATTCGACTGTCCAAAATTGGACCCAAGACCTACGAGAATCAGATCACCGACGTCAAGGACTTCACGAGCTTTGGTGTGAGCCGCCAATGGCTGGAAGATGCAAAGAAGCATTGGGAGACGAAGTATGACTGGCGTAAGACGGAAGACAGAATCAACGCCCTGCCGAACTTCACAGCATCAATCGAAGATAGTGGGTACCCGTTCGAGATCCACTTTGCGGCATTGTTCTCGAAGAAGGCAGAGGCTGCTCCCATGATATTGCTGCACGGCTGGCCAGGCAGTTTCCTGGAGTTTGTGAGCACGCTGGAGCAGATGAAGAAGAAATATACACCGGACACGCTGCCTTTCCACCTCATTGTGCCGTCGCTCCCGGGCTACGCCTACTCGAACGGTCCACCGCTCGACAAGGATTTTGATATACTCAGCGTTTCCCGCGTCATGGACAAGCTCATGGTTGGCCTAGGCTTTGATAGTGGATACATTGCGCAGGGCGGTGATGTCGGGAGCTTCATCGCTCGAGTGCTCGCCGCGAAGCACGACGCCTGCAAAGTCGCCCATTTGCATTTGGCGATTGGCGTGTCGCACGACAGCCAGGCCGACATTGACAAGCTTAGCGCTGAGGAGAAGCAAGGTCTTGAACGATACAACAACTTTGGCTGGCTTGGAAATGCATATGCACGAATGCATGGTACGAGACCGAGTACTGTTGGTCTTGTCTTGGCGTCGAGTCCCATTGCGACGCTGGCTTGGTGGGTCATCCCATCCTGCTTGCATGAGAGGTGCTCGGACTGACACTTGCACAGGATCGGTGAGAAATTCCTCCAATGGTCGGACCAAAGCCCTCCGCTCGACGAAATTCTTGACAGCGTCACGTTATACTGGTTCACGCAATCCTTCCCTCGTGCAATCTACTCCTACCGACAGTTCTTCGGGGCGAAACCCAACTTCGTGCGTACCCTGACCTCTCCAGCCCCCTGTGAAAAATGCATGAGTGCTAATTGTCGTCCCCAGATCCACCCGGACCCGGAGTTCGCAATCAAGAAGCCGATGGGCTACAGCTGGCACCACAAAGAGCTTGCTCCTGTGCCCAAGGATTGGGTGGCGAGGACCGGAAACCTTGTTTGGTATAGAGGTCATATGGAGGGTGGCCATTTTGCGGCTATGGAGAGGCCAGATCTCTTCATCAAAGACATGGAGGACTTTGTTGGTGAGGTGTGGCCCAAGACTATGTCCGGAAAGTTGTGATTACGCTGCTTCCAGTAAGTTCAGCGATTCGTCTTGCTGTGCTCGGCATGGTCCTAGCAATGTGGATGCTGAGCCTCGAACGTGCATTCACGCTGTTGCAAGCTTTTCGGCTGCGCCCAGTGTGGCATTGAACGGCTGCTTGATCTCTCTATTGAACTCATCTTGAGATCACAATCGATTTTTCTCGCACTTCGCAACCGGCGTTGGAATGTTTCCCGAATGCCGTCACGCCTCGACTCGATGTAATGGCGACTCCGAACTGTGCGCAAAGCAATGTCCCGGTCCGACCAGCCGCGTAGACACACCGAGACAGAGCACGATGGGTATGACAGCGTCTGCGCTCATCATCTTGCCCGAGCCGTCCAGCGGGTTCGCAAGCGAGATCCACCGGCACCAAGCCTGGCCGCAGCCCAATCTCGCAGGGCCCGAACATGTTGACAGCAATGTGTAGAAGATGAGGGATCGTGTGGTTGCGACGTAGAAAATTGTCCTGAGCAGGACAGCGCGAGGCGTGAGGAGTGCGAAGTACTGTGGCGTCTAACGTTCGAGCGTGGGCCGAAGTCGTCGAGGAAGGATGTCTCCGTCGTGCGAACGCGATAGCCTTAGTCTGTGTGGCATCTCCTTTGGCTTCATGGGCCCAACATTGCTGAGACATGCTAACTAAGTGATTCAGGGGAACCCCCTCTCCCGTCTTCTGTAAGCGAATCGCTCGTGATCGCTGGGCGTAATACCTGGTGATGTCTGGCGGGTGAGCTGAGAATGCACGCCGCTCGGAATGCTCATGTGGTGTACACGATACATTCATCTTCTTGGCCCGGAGGAGACGACTTGAGTCAAGCGGTTCATCATGAGGGCAACTCACTCGAATCCAAGCTTTGGACGGTGAATACACCGGTACCGCAAATGGCCTTGGACAAGTGGAATAGCTGTAGCCCAGACTGCACCAGCACTTCCGGAGAGGGATGGGTTCACAACCTCACAGACATTGAGATTACTCGTGTGCCAGGCGGACCGCTTTACGAGGCTTGTGCGGATTCACTGGGCAAAGCGGATACCATATCCATTGGCCAATGGCGTAGGCCTGGCCCATCATGACGAGCGAAAGCTGTGGTAGCAACAACAGCCTTTGGAAGCAGCAACCAGTCACCGCAGAAACAGACCTAGCTGCACAAGAACGAAACCGCGTGGTATGCACTTAGTGCGCCATATGCACCCAGTAATCGCGCAGTCTTTAGTAGCGAGGCAAATAATCTGCACATCACTGTCATAACTGAGACTCAAACAATTGTGCTGTGCGATTGGGCAGGTAGGAAGCTCCCTGACCTTGGGAAGTCCTGGAAGTCGGCATTGGAGTTCGATCGAGATATTGGTCGTTGTTGTGGTCATGATGATTGCGAGCAGTGGTGGTAACTGAGCCGACGGCAGACGCAGATAATTCTATCGATCCGCGCAGACCAGACAGAACGCAATACCAATGGATATACCTGATGTCGCTCTTGCGCATTCCCATTGTTGGATGGACGCTCGGCTGAGGGTACATCTGACCTGCAAACTGCCAATCTTTGCTCTCGCTCTCCTCACGATGTTGTGGTGCACTTGTCACGGGCCGTTCAGAGATCTCACAGTGGCGATCTTTGCTGTCCGCGACTCCTGCTAGTGGCCGATGCTGGTCCCCATCTTGCTCTTTGAGTCCCAACGCTGAGCCCCACGGGAACATCAAGCTGTGCTGGTATCCAGGGGAAGCCTATCCCTGCTCCCTGCGTCACCATCTGCCCTTCATCGAGCACTAATTGTCGGCCTCGTACGCCTTCCCATGCTGCAGTCTCGGAGAACCTCGTTGACGATCCTCATCTATCTGCTCACTCAGCCCGTCTCCATCAGCCCTTCCACGAGGGCCGTCTGCGCAGTATCCCAAGCTCGTCGACTGGATCCGCCGTCAGAGACGTCGTACTTCCAGTGGTCATGCCAAGCCTATCACTGGAAGGATAGGTCCCGCTTGACTTGCGCCACTGGACCAGTGTATATATATCGTCCGACAAGTGCGTAGTATAATGCTGCCGATAACAGGACTCCGACGAACATTACTGAGTTCCAATTCATACTAGTGGCATCGACCGGCTGTGCAAGTGGGAGAAACTCGAAGATCCACATTGGCATGATCACACAAAGTGCTGCTATGTTGATTGGAAGGCCCCATCTACCCAACGACCACCTCCTTGGTGGCAATGGCGCGCCGAATAACCGTCTCCAGACCAGACATGCGATGGTGACAAAGTAGGACGACAGGATCAAAACGCCACCGAGGCAGTTAATTCTGTTCAAAGCCTCAGTGCTGCCGAGGTTTATGCAGGCCAGAAGAGATGCGATCACGAATGACACCAGGACCGCCCTAATGGGAATGTTCCAATTCTGATCCACATGCGCCAGCCATGTTGATGCGGGTAAGCCGTTGTCGCGAGCGAAAGACCAAAGTTGTCGAGAGGCGGTGGCTATTTCACTGATGCAGCAGGATGTCAGATTAACGATCACGATGGCGCACATCACGCTTGCTCCGCCTTTGCTCCGGACGCCGTTGTAGAATACTTGGAGGAAAGGCTGGCCAGTAGGCGTTTCGAGCACTGCTTCTGCGTCGCCCAAGGTGAAGATTATTGTGACAGCCATGAGGAAGCCCAAGGCTGCATTGGGTCCGACACTCCACATGATGGACCTGGGCATGTTGACCGATGCATCTTGCAATTCCTCGCTCATGTGCACTGAGCAGTCGTAACCAATGAGCGCTCTTATTGGCGTCGAGAGCCCGATCATGGCTGCAATACCGGTGGTTGGCCAGCCACTGATGTTGGTGAGATTGAACAAAGCGTCTTGTGGGTGAGCTCGTGGCGAAAGCACCCACATGGGAATGAAGATAGCGAAGAAGCCGGCGACATGCAGAATTAGGACGCATGCCTCAACGAGCGGCAGGCGGACGGCAAAGATCGTGTTGAACAGAACGGCGAATGCCAGCAAAGCAACGGTGAGTAGCGTCGCGTGCCAGCGCTCGAAGCTGTAGTCGGAAATGTTCAGGGCAATCAGTCCTTGGATAATTCCAGCTACCATGAAGGCCACAGCTGCTAAGAATGTCTGCTTTCCACAAGCACATAGCCAACCGGTCAGATAACTGAGCACCCTTTGGTATTTTGGAGGAGCGAATTCAGACACCCAATGGTATTGACCACCCGCCGTTGGACAAATCGCAGCCATCTCGGCAAGGCCTTGTAGATGTGTATCATCAGTTCATGTCTCTTCAATACCTCGAAACCTTGGGAGGCGACTTACTCGCATAGATGAACATCATCCCTGTCGCGACTGCGATGTAGCCCCAGAAAAGATCTGCCGTGCCCCCGTCTGTCAATACGAAGACGGAGACAGGCAGTATAACCTCCCAGCTGCACACGACTGTGGATCCGAAGCCGAGCACTGCGGTGGCACGTAAGCTCAAGCATGAGTATGCCGTCGAGATTCAAGCTCACTGGTTATGAACCTGAAGTTTCGCTGGCATCACGATCTTGTCAGCTCACCTAGGGACCTAGCGCTGGGCGTGGGAGCTTACACGCAAGACCTGCTTCTTCCCTAAAGTGACCATGTCCCTCCTGTCTGCCTCTGTGCCAATGTAGCGCCGCGGTATCGAGCCACATTGCTCTGGCGCCTCACTGAGTGTGCTGTCTTTGGCATCTCTATGTGATGAGGTGGCCGCAGCCTGTTTGGAAGAGGCAAACGACATGCTGTGGAGACTCATGCTGCCGACTCGATTGATTGCGAAGAAGTATGCTCAAAGGATCAATGTATCTAGAGGTCAGAGTCTACGCACGACGGACCCCAAACATGTGAGAAGCTGACCTCTGACGGGGAAATTCGAAAATTGCCGGCTGCGTGTGATCGTTTTGTTTGAATTTGGGAATGCAGGGAACACGAGACAGCGCCGACCCTCGCCTCAGTGTTGCTTGAGGTCGCCGGCGAGCATGGCGAAAGGTGCATTTTCCGGCAGGGGGGAAGACCTCACTCGACAATCCGTTCGAGAGCTGCGGGTCGATCAGGTCGGAGATCCATCAGGAACGGTGAAGGCCCGACTGCGTGCTGTCACGTTGCGGCTGCATTGTTTGGCAAGATGCAAGTATAGCTGTCAAAGCGAGCTGAGCCCGGCTATGACAGCGTGATGCTCGTGGCAGCAAGGAACGACGACGGCAAATGGGGAGCACCCATGTTGCGGGCATTTTCCGGATGAGCTCTTGTGAACCTTAGGACCTTAATAAAGACTACCTCCCGCCTTCCACCCACGTGAGGTCCAGGACTTGCACAACGTGTTGCAAATCCCAGAGGGCGCCAGTCCCTGTTCCCAGCCCGCTCTCGTCGACGGCATGGCCCCGAAGAAGGTGGAGGACCATCCCATGTAGATGAAACCTCTAAGAAAGCTTGAGCCTACTACAACGGCTTATCTGATACGAACACCAAGCGCAGAGGTGATCAATTTTCATACATGCGATGAATGCACGCGGTCCAGATATAGCCGACCAGGTCTTCCCGGAACACTGGAGGCTGGTCACCTCGATCGTCATGTTGAAGCAACTCTATCCCATGGCCCCCCAGGATGAGGCCTTGTCAGCAGTTTGTAAAGATTCGGTTGCACTCCACGCCTCGATCCTCACCCTCCACAACGGAGAAGTAATGCCGCACAAGCCGAGGGCGGTGACAGTCTGTGCAATCTGAGAGCGATACCTATTGACTGTAGGCGGACGTGGAACGTCGTCTGCCGGCCCGGCGTACCGACACCCCAGCGGGAGTGGGCTGGTGTGAAGTTGGGCAGACTCGTTACCGTTCGGAAGCCGCCTGGGTGGTAGGCTCTCTCGTCTCGTGCACGATGCTGCGCACCTGGGCTGACCTTAATGACGAAGATTCCGAACGACGCATCTCGCAGGTCTTTTTTGAAACCTCGTGATGGGTGACCAAGTCGAGTTCACGGTGCCAGATGGATACTACCCACCCTTCACCGTCATCACCGCGGAGGACCGTACCGGGTGGATCATCATCGCCACAACCATTAGCCTATCGATGGTCTTTATCTCCGTGGTCATCAGGATAACAGTCAGGTCGACCTTCAAGCACCAATATGGCCTGGACGACCTTCTGTTAGGCGTCGGCATATTGTGTGCTGTGATCTACGAGTGTGTCTTGCTTGGGGCTACCACGAAAGGACTGGGCAAAGCGCCGCGCTTGGTCCATCCGGCAGATCTTGAGAGTCTTCAGAAATGCAAATATGCGGTCCAAATACTGTCGGTCTCGGGACTTGGATTTGCGAAAGGCTCCGTTTCTGCATTTGTTATACGACTCACGCCTGTCAGGGCACATCGTCGCTACATACTCTGCGTTGTAGTGACATGCATCCTGTGGTCGGTATTGGCAATGCTCCTATGGGCGCTCAAGTGCGACCTCGCCCATCCGTGGGTATACATCGAAGAAAAATGCACTAGGATAGTAAGTCCACGAACGCTACCTGCCGATCAGACTATTCCTCCGACTAATTTTACCACAGATGGCACGCTCGAACTTCATCTGCATCTTGGACATCGTGACCGAGCTTCTGATCTTCTCCAGCACGGCCATGCTCATGTTCAACCTCCAAACTTCTCTAGCCAACAAAGCGATCGTCCTTATTACCTTTGGCTTCCGGCTTCCGCTCATAGCTTTCATCGTCCTCCGCATGGTAACCTTCAAGACCGACTCGAATACCCCTAACCTCACACTCTCCGACGATCTCTACGTTGTCTGGACGGTGGCAGAAGTCAATTACTCGCTGATCTCAGCATCAATACCGCTGCTCAGGCCCTTTTTCAGTGGACTGAACACGCACTGTGGCGTCGGGACAGCGGCGCAACATCGCACCAGTGTGTCATCGCGGACGGAGAGAACAAGAAGCAATTCATATGTCCGGCCGACCTTGCAGAGTCTGGGCAAAGCCTCAAGGAATCAGAGTTTGCAATGCATCTTCAGCAGCACCGGCAAGGGCCAGAGCCAGCAAGCCATCGCTCAGGGTGGTAGCAACGTGGAGTGCAAGGCGGGTCGAGCCGACTTGCAAGAAGCTTACGGCCAGATTGGAGGTGTCACGGAATCATATGCGTATCATCCGACCACGCCGAAGGGGTCAAGCGAGTTTGACGACAACGCGCTGGTGGCAATGGGTCCTGCACCATATCTGACGGCATTTGGCAGACCGAGTCGTGACGTTGAAAGCCAACGTACAGATTCAGAGGATAGCCCGCGGAGAATGGTCATCACGAAGCACGTAAGTTGGCACATCCATCGGGACAGCGCAGATGAAAAGGATGAGGATCGCGAGGACAACGAGAGTCGAAAATGATGTCGAGCCAGACTACTGCTTGACTGAGGAGGCTTTTGAGCAACTCGAGGAGTGGAAATGGACCAGGTCGCCGCGTTGGCACGCATGTATCCTGCGAGACTGCTGTGCACTTGGTCGGAAGCCGGCAACCTGACTGTATCCTTCGTATTCTCTGCCGACGGCCGAGATACTCCTCAGGAGCCGAGCAGGCAGCTCGACACTGCGATTGAGCTATCTCACCGCGGCCCAGACATTGCCTGCTGATCAGATCCGGTCGGCGGACCCTACGGCTTCGCGCTTCTGCAGATGTGTGGCAGCTTTTACGTCTTGATCGATGACTCTAGATCGATGAATGCTTCTCAGAAGGGCATTGTACTGCAAGAAGGCGAAGTAGTCCGTATGAATGATAGCCACGCCAAGATCTTGATCCGAAGTACCAGAACTTACAAACTGAGATGTCGACTGACGCCCAGCAGGGCGAAGCCGGCTCGCCATCGAGCTCCGTGTGTTCACCGGTCGTGTCAGCTCTGGCACATGGTTCGTTTGCAGACTGACAGCCCCGTCCCGACGCAACGGATTCCTGCTTCTGCCAATGACTTTTGCGTATCAACACTCAGCGTGGTAGGCATCATCGACGAAGAGCCCAACAGCCTTCTCGGCCCCCAGACCTGCCCTCTACTCGCCTGCCGCGCCAGGTCTTGCTCCGGAAACTCCAAAGAGACTGCGAGTGATCGCAGGGCACCCCACCGCGGCCCTACCAGCTGCTACCGCGGACAGCTGGTGTGTGATCCCGTCCGCGGCGATGGGAACACGCTCGCCGGCGACGAGGCTTCCGATGGCAACATCAGCACACGCTCCCCTGACGAGACAGTCGGCGGGATGAAGCAGTCCGCCTCGGACTTCTCGTCCGGCAAATGCACCATCCTCGACCATGACAATCCTGCGCTCTCGGAAGCGATGCTTCACAATCAGGATTCTCAATTGTGCACGGCGGTATCTAAGGGCCCAAACGAAAAAGAAGAAAAAGACAGAGGGTCCGCCCAACGAGAGCACATGAGAAGAGGCGCTTCACCCAGAAAAAGAAACAATCCTTTTTTTGCGAGCGCCACGAGGCGACTGACTACTGGGTGGGAATCTTGTTGGGTCGAACTGAGCTGCGGCACTGTGTGAAGTTACTCATCACCAAGCTGGCACACTTGAGCTGTCAAGTGTGAGAAAGATCCATGCTACCTACCTGCCTCCCTACCTACCTAGAGATTTCTAGAGCAAACCACCATGCCTCGCGACTGACAAATCGCATATAGGAACGCTCAATTCAAAGTAGAAACAAAACATCTTCCAGCCGACACTCATCTCAAGCGCTCACACAACATAACATACGACAAAATCTCCACCACCTCTCCCACCTACCTACACCCCCCTGACCTTCCGATAGCTCGGCGGCCTGACCCACCGCCTCACCCATCTCCCCAGCGCTACCGGCCCCAAACTCCCCCCGACCACCGCCGTGAACCTCCACCAAAACCCCGCCGTCACCAAGAACTGCAGATCGAAATACTCGCCCAAGAACGGCAGGCTTCCGAAATAAATCCCCGCAGTCCCCAGGATGCTGAAAATCATGACGGGGTGCCACGTCGTGATCTCCACGGCCACCATCAGGATCTCGTTGAGGACGAGAGCGGAGTAGGAGACTGCGACCATGCGTTGGAAGGAGAGCGGGTCGGGTGGGGTGCTGGTGGGATCGGGCGCGTCCGGAGAGTTGGTGGGAGGAGTGGTGGTGGTGGTGTGGAGGTATGAGGGGACGAGGAGTTCGGAGCCGCCTTGGATGATGAGGCCTTGGTAGATGGAGATGGCGACCCAGATGAGAAACGTCCGGTAACTGAGACTCCGGCCCGTGGTGAGTTCCTTGTAGAGTTCCGGGTAGAGGTTTGCGAGCCCTTCGTCGACGTCTCGGTCGAGGACGAGCGAGAAGACGGGCATCATGGTGTACACGGTCGCATACCCGACCAGCAACCAATCTCGGTACAACGCCACGGGCTCGAAGCGGCTCGCGACGCTGAAGACCGTCTGGCACACGGAGATGATGAGGCCGCGGTGGATGACGAATTGCGCGAGCTTGGCGCTGCGTTTGTAGCTGTTCCGTCCATGCCACACGAGTAGCTTCGTCAAGTGCGCGAATTGCGTGATGGAGAAGTCGGCAGCGAGAGAGGCTTGACGGCCTTCTTTCCCCACGATGCCGACGCCGACGTCGGCGGCTTGGATCATGGAGACGTCGTTGCCGCCGTCGCCGATGCAGGCGACGCGCTTGCCCGTGTAGGCGCGGATGAGGTGCGCGACATCCGCTTTCTGCGTCGGAGAGCAGCGACATGCGATTACGGCGGGGAGGCGCACGGCGGTTTGGATGAAAGTGTCCCGGTGGTGTTTCAGGTAGAGCGCGAGAGAGGTTCCGTCAATCAGGAGCGTGGCGTTCGGTTGGCTGTGCAGGAGGGAGAGGGCGTCGAGAGCGGTGGATTTGGATTTCAAGTTGGAGATGGTGTGGATATATTGGCCTCGGGAAACGAGCTTGGAGGAGACGGCTACGCAGCGCGCGGTCTCGACTTTGTCGCCGGTCAGCATCCAGATTTTAATGCCGGCGTTGCGGAGGAGCTCGAGGGAGGGTTTGACGGATGGTTGGAGTTTGTCTTCCACGCCGGTTACGCCCAGGAGGTCGAGATTGGTTTCGAGGTGATTTTTGACGGTTCGGGACATGGCGGCGTCGCGGTTGTGGAGGCTGAGACTGGCTTCGGAGTAGGCGGTGGCAAAGGCAGCGTATCGTTCACGACTGAGGGGTTTGCGGCCGACGACGAGGGTGCGGAGACCTTCGCGGGCCATGTTGCCGGTCTCTTCGTCGAGCCAGTCGTTGGCGGCGACGATGGAGGTCATGACTGTGTCTGCGCCTTTTTGGTAAAAGACAATGTCGCTTTCCTCGTCTCTCTCGAGACCCGTATGTCGTAAGAAGCGGACGATGATGCCCATGCGTTTGCTGTCGGATGTGAAGGGGAAGATGTTGAGGATCTCGACCCTGACGACGGGTCGGTTGGAGCTGGCGGATTGCAGAGTGATGGACTTGCGGTCGCGGTGTCCCAGGCGAAGGCCGACGGCTTCGGTCCACTGCACGATGGCGATTTCGTCCGGACTGCTGGCTTGGTAGGCTGTCGTCGGCTGCCCGTCCTCGTCCTCCTCCGTCGTTGGCGTGACATTGTGACACAAGGCAAGCGCCAGAACGAGATCTCGAACACGAGCCCCGATCTCTCGTCTCGTCCTCGTCGTCCCACCGAGCGCCCCGAACCCTGCCGAAGGGGCAAACAATGCACCTTCTTGTGCACCACCCTCAGGCCACGCGAAGGCCTGCGTCACGTACCCGGCCACCTCCTCCATCGCATCACCGCCATAGCTCACGGTCCCAACATGGACTTTGCGAAGCTCCATCTCATTTCGCGTGAGGGTTCCGGTTTTGTCACTCAACAGGTACTCGATGCGGCCGAGATCTTCGGGTATGGTACTCGTCCTGACGACCGTGCCTGGTATGCCCGCATCTCGATGGATCAACCACGCGTACACTGACTTTCCCATGTCCAAGTTCACTCTCAGACTGATTGGCACAATCGTGCTGAACAGGATCAGAAATCGCATGAAAGCCACATACCATTCTCTCCTCTGCCCTTCCAGACCCTCGACACGCTCCAGGAAGACGAGTAGACCTGACAGGAAAGCCGTCAGGAAGCACAGGATCTTCGTCAGACTGTTGATCTCGAGCTCCAGCAGCCCGGTCTTCGAACGCGAGGCGGAGGTGGACAGCGCGGCGCGTGTCTGAGCGCCGGTGTACACGACGACGGCATGGACGGTCGTGCTGGATGCCAGGACTGTATTCGCCCAGGCTGTGTTGTCAATCGTGAGGGGCGAAGACTTGGTCGTGCTTTCGGCCGCTCGTTCATCCGACTCGTCCTTGGCGATGTGGGGATCGTAAGCTTGTCGTCTCTGCTTGGGCAGCAGCTCGATGGTGCCGAGAAAGTCGTTGACCTTCTTGTCTGGCTCGCCCGCCGTGACTCGGAGCCGCATGTATTCGCTGGCGGGGCACGTCTGTGCCAGCGGTGATGCCAGCCGGAGCTTCCAGTCCGTCTCGCCGTCCAGCTGGTCTGTCCGTATGAAAGCTTCGCCGCCTCCTGACGGATCTTCTGTCGTCGTCTGCTCGTCCAGCTGCTGCCCATTGGCCGCCTCCCGCCGGACCGTGGCATCTGACGTGGACGTGGATGCTCGCTCGCCCATGTCCACCAGCGTCGTGTCGCTATCGGCCTCTCCGTCGACATGATCCGCTGACGCCATGGCTGCTTCCATGGCGACGCTCTTCAGGATGACCACATCCGCGGGCACGCGCTGGTCTTTGCCCAAGACAATCACATCTCCCACCTTCAGGTCCTTGCTGGGCCTGAATACCTCCATGACACTTGCCGATGGTGCCTCGGCATCTTCCACCGCCCGCTCGTCTGCCTGCGCCCGGCCCGGTCCGCCGTCCTCCGCCGTCCTCCGCCGCTTCCCTCGTTTTCGCTCCGCGATGCTCTTGATCTTCCTCTTCCTGCTTCCCTCCCCACCGCGGCCTCCGCCTTGGCTCGGCTCACCAAATTTCAGCACCTTGTACGCCTCGCTGTTTGCCTCATTGTCCCTCTTTCTCCGGTAGATATCGTCATACGCCTCTTTGCCCAGCGTGATACCGATGACGAAGGCCAGGGGTGCAATGTACGTCATCAAATAGCCGATCCTCAGCGCGGGAATGATTTGGGACAGGGCGACGAGCAGGAAGTACATGTTGAAGAAGAACTTGAACTCGTTCCACAGTGTGCGAGGGAGGAAGGACCAGGGCGTGTACTTGGCATTGGTGACGGCGTTCGGAGGAAAGCGCGAGGCTTGTTTCTGGCCCACGCTGATGGTGCGGTTGGCGGAGGGATCGTGCTCGTCGTCGGGCTCGTCGGTGGCGGCAGAAAGCTGGACCGAGCTGTCCTGGTTCAGAAAGGGTATGAAGCGCAGTATCCCCATCCCATGACTCCTCTCGGGCGTGTACTGAGGTAAGCCCTCCCCCTCCCCCTCCTCCCCTCCCCGACTTCCCCTCCTCCCCGAGTGTCTCTGGCCGTCGCCCTCATCGTCGCCGACTAGCGCCTCCAGATCTTCCGCGTCTTCGTCTCTCGGTCTTCTCCTCCCACCAAAGCGCAAGTTGCGCAGCGGTATCCGCCCGCCGAAGTCGTAGCTGATGCGGCCAGAGCTGGCTTGTCGCTGTGATCGTGGGCGCGGTGGACTTGGGGTCACGGGATGCAACTCGTTCGGATGCACGTCGAGGTCATCGTCGTCGTCGTTGTAGGCCTGCTCGGCGGACGGTTGGTGGTGGGCTCCAGGTGCACTCATGCCTCATGGCGCGATCAGGAGACGTGTCGGTAGTCGGAAGCAGGAAGAGTCGTGCTGTTGCGGAGATGTCAGGAGTTCAGACGTAATCATCCAGATTGCTTCCCTGCTCCGCCAGGCCACGACATTCACATGTTCACATGCGGAGGTAGCGCCTCCTGTGGCTGATGCAGCGGCACTGCCCGAACCTAGCGCCGCCGTGTGCAAAGGAAGCCGCAGCGCGAGACTGTCTTCTTCGCACAATTCCGGGCAATGGCCGACCCACCAGGCATCGATGTTAATGAATGATTAACCAAATACGGTGGCGAGTGCCAGACATGGAAGAAGCCGTCTGCTCCATCCTCTGCTACGACCCAGATTGCTTGATGTACATCAAATTCAACCGAGATGGCCCCGGTGAGGTATGTCTGTGTCCACTTCCCACTCCATCCCCAACTCCCTGCACCTCGCCCCCTCCGCCTTCGACGCCCCCCGCACTTTCACCCTCACGCTCGAAAAAGGCATCTCCATCCCGGACCCCAGAATTGGCCCCGACGACTTGAAGATGACTCCGCGCTTCGCTCTCCGGCTCCTCTTGGACCAGTCTCCGTGTCCGACGCGGGAGCACATGAAGATGGAGATGGGGGGCAAGGGCTGGGCGATGAATGATGAGGCGGGGAGGGAGGGGTGGGGGTTGTGGCGGGGGAGGCTGATGGGGGAGGGGCCGCGGAAGGATCCGTTGGAGGCGAGGACGTATTTTTGACTAGGTGAGGGGTGACAGGTCTGCTGAGAGGCAAACGGTACCACTAAGAAGGCAGATGATGCGGATAGGAAGCTGCCTCAATCATCATCTACTCAAACAATCTATAACTTTTTGCCGGCTCGAGGTCCCAGACTCTCGACCGTGTCTGCTCGTTCACGGCTTTCGTCGCCGCCGTCGTGTCCACTCGGTACGGTCTGATAGGTCTGAAGAAGAATCGTCAACACACACACACACACACGCACGCACGCATGTCCACAGACCAGGTGGACGGGCGGCAACTCACGACTCATCATGCAGACACCAAATCACCCTCTCCGGATGATCCAGCCACTCGCACTCCAGCCTATCCCCCATCGCCACGTCAGCTTCCTCCCCAACCTCCGAACCGCCTCACTCACCTGGCGAACTCCGCCGGACTCCCCTCAAACGGCCTCCCATCATGGTTCGGCTGCCCCGCCGCCCCCAAAATCACCACATCCGGCTTCGGCCTCAACCCCCTCATGATCCCCTCATAAGCCCCCATGTGCGCGTTGAACAACACCGCCCTCCCCCCCATCCGCAAATTAAACATCAACTGCCCCCCGTCGCAAGCCGAGAACCGATTCCGCGGATCCCGGACAAACTCCAAGAACGACCGCATCCCCTCGTCGCGCAACCGCTCCGGGACCAGCTCATCCAAGCGCAGCAGCGCGTGCGTCATCCCCCGCGTAATGTCCAGCGTGCTCGCATACGGGTCGCGCGACGAAAACCGCGTCGCCGTGTCAAACACCTCCGGATGCTCCCCGGACATGAGGCAATGCAAGGACGGCCAGACATCCACCGCCAGCGCGGCCAGGTGCGCCTTCGGCCGCGGCGGCGCCGTCGGCGGGTCCCGCTCCAGCTCCCCCTCGCCCCGTGCCGCCCGCTCCCTCACGCCCCGCGCGAACAACGGCACCCGCTCCCCTCCCGCGACGTTCACGAGCTGCGCCTCGGGGACCCCGGCATCTCGCAGGACGCGGATGGCTTCGCTGTTCGCGATGACGACCGCCCCGGTCCTCTTGGCCAGGCGGTCCGCGCCGGGCAGGTGGTCGAAGTGCGCGTGCGAGATGAGGATGTAGTCTGCTTCGGTCACGGAGTCGATGGAGAGGTACTGGGGGAGGATGGACGGCCGTTCGAGCCAGGAGTCCAGGAAGATGGTGACGTTGTGGAGTTTGAGGCGGAAGGTGGTGGTGCCGAACCATTCGATTGTGGCGGGGGTGGGGACGGACATTGTTATGGTGGTTGTGGGGTGCAGGGGTCGTGGGTGAGGTGGATGGGGAAAGCTGGAAGGGAGGGGTGGGGAAAGGTGGTTCTTATTAGTTGTTTGGGGGGAGGTGCAGCGTTATTATTCGTGGTGTGGGGACGGTTCACAGTGGTTGCCCCGCTTCGGGTTGAGCAGTTGCGACGAGGTTGATACATGTTGTACCTGGACGATGTGCAATACTGTGTGACGTGGAAATCGCTTGTAACATAAAATTGCTTGGATGGTACTGCACATCGGCCACTGTCGAGAATTCCAGATCATTGCTACAACAATCATCGATGCAAATGTCAACACATCTCCCCTGCAACGAAGCCAGAAAATGTTGATACAGCCGCCGCGAACCAGGAAAACCTCACACGTGCATATTCAGTGTCTCCGAGTCGACGTGCGTGAACAAACCTAGCACGCTGTAAAACGTGGCGATTGCACCGACTATCAGCCGGGCGACGAAGAAGAATGCTTTTGCTTGGAGCGTGCTGGTTTCCAAGAACTGGTCTCTACATGTCAGCCATCAATCGATTCACCGGACGGCATTGCTGTTTAGAAAGACTCACCATCCCTTGAGCGCTCTTCCGAACCCATTCGTACGATCGAGGAATCATCTCCGCCTCATATTCATTATTAAGCTTCTCCAGCACAGCTCGAGAGAGCCCACCCTGTCCCGCTTGATTCCTCAATTCGATCAAATGCGGGAGTAGCATCGCAGTGTCAAGCAAAGATTGATTCCCGCCCATCCCCCTGAAATCAGCATCAGCGACTCTGACTTGACCTTTACCCAAAAAAGCATCACCACTCACCTCCCCGGCAACATCGCATGTACCGCATCGCCCACAAGCCACACTCTCGGATGCCCCAACTCAGGCGTCCCTGATTCCCGCACCCTCGCCCTCCAATCCGCAGCCGGCTGCGTCCCCTGCCTCGGCACAAAGACATAAAAATCATGCCCTCGCACCGCTTCCACAATCTCCTTGTACACAGGTGACCAGCCTGCAACAAGCTTGTGCGCGAACTGATACTTGTCCTCTGCCGACCACTCGCGCAAATCTGATGGCGCTCTGTGCTTTGGAAATGCTATGGCCAGCATGCATGAAGATCTGGAATCGTCGAAGCCCTTGCTCTCCTGGAAGCGGGCTTTGCTGGCTGCGTTGCTCAGGTCCAGCTGATCGGGGAGATACGTCGCCCAGTACAACGACACGCCCTCTTTACATGAGGCGACGGGCGTCCTGGTCAACTCGGGTCGCATTCGCAGGAACTTCTCGGTTGGGAGCTCGCTTTTGACAATCATTGTCTGCGCTTCTGGGACGTCTGAAATGTTGTTCAGGCCGATTTGCTTGTTCACACCAGAATGCGAACCATCTGCAGCGACCAAGATGTCGCACAAGTCGGTCGTGCCGTCGTTGAAGCGGACTCTCACCTTTTCATGTGCCTCTCCTTGCACGATATCGTAACCCTCCAATTGCTTGCCATAATGTAGTCGTCCCGCATCCTCCAATGGCTGAGCGAGCGTATCTCGCAGAACTGCTCGATTGATCGCGGCTGATTTCGGATATCCA
Organism: Teratosphaeria epicoccoides; assembly: GCA_021401465.1. Lineage (NCBI taxonomy): Eukaryota > Fungi > Ascomycota > Dothideomycetes > Mycosphaerellales > Teratosphaeriaceae > Teratosphaeria > Teratosphaeria epicoccoides. Next base: position 138,387 of record JADDMT010000045.1, read on the forward strand.
GGCAACACAGAAAGGTCGAGGAGGGTGTTGAAATGGGCATCATAAATCGCGGGCGCTGATTCTCGAGTGCCTCCCGCACGACCCAGGTTCTCCATGACAGTTTTGAGGACCGGGGGCTCGAGACATGCGCGCAGTCCTGTCAGTCCAGATTCACCCAATCGGATTTGGTACCCTTCCCGTTTGGACTCTCTCGGCATCCGCTCGTAAACCTGGACGTCGATGTGGTTCTTGATAAGGCCATTGGCCAGATTGGACCCAGCCAAGCCGGAGCCTATGATGATGACGTTGAATCCTCCCATGCTGCCGCCACAGCTTGCACCGCCTTGCACAGGATCACCCCTGTGTTCAACCTTGCAGTGACACCTTGTGGGACGCCAAGTCTTGCCCGCCTGAGGCAGATAGCAAATAATTCTGAACGACAGAAACCCCCTTGATTCAGTGCTACTTTCGGCCAAGACTTCACCATGTGGACAGTGTGGGCGTCGAAGTGGGAGAGAAGTCGTCGAGAAATCGCTGACACCTCGTGGTATGTGTATTGTGCTGGCCAGTGGCTGCACAGTCCTCGACCGGTGCGGGGTCCAATCAAAGTGTGCGGGACGCTCGTGAACCGGTTTCCAAGGGCGGGCTATGCTGCGGGCCCACTGCGATGCGACTGCGATGCACCGACATGTGTGCTTGCAATCTTGGCGACATCTTGGGATTTGCTGCCCGGAGGCATACAAAAGAGCACGCGGACGGAGTGCGCCGCAATCAATCGGCAACTCGTTCACTCCATCATCGGAACCTGATTCATTCCACAATTCCGACGACCAGAATCTCACACCATGGCGGGACTCCAAAAGATCGGACCGATCGAGCTTGCTTACAAGGACGGTTTCCCAGACACCCAGCATCCGCTCTACCCTGGCTTCAAGCAGGAGACCCAGACGTATCCAGCGGGCACGATCTTCCGCCCTGGAGCGCTTGCCTTGCCCTGCGACATCGTCCACGAACGTGACATTCCAGTCAAGCTCCGTGATGGCGTTACTATCTACACGGACGTCTATCGGCCGCCCAATGCTCCAGCCAGATCGGTGCCTGCGATTGTGCAGGCGGGCCCGTTCGGTAAGAACGGCGGTGTCAACAGAGACTTCTTCGATAAGTTCCACTGGAGAGCTGGCGTGCCGAAGAAGTCCGTCAGCACGCTCGAGAAATTCGAGGCGCTCGATCCGGCCTACTGGGTGAATCACGGTTATGCCATTGTTTGTCCAGGTCCGTGAAATTCGTGTGATATTGTTGATGCAATGATCTGACGTGGAACAGATCCACGGGGAGCTTGGCAGTCTGAAGGCAACACTCACATCAACTGCACTCAGGACGGACAGGACGGATATGATCTGGTCGAGTGGCTTGCAGAGCAGTCTTGGTGCAATGGAAGGTGTGCAGTCACTGTGCTTTGTGGTCTTATCGAAACTGCACTGACTGATGTTTCTGCAGAGTTTCTTATTCTGGCAATTCATGGCTGTCTCAAACTCAATGGTTCATTGGAGCCGAAAAGCCGCCACATTTGACCTGTCTCGCACCCTGGGAGGGCTGGAACGACCTGTACAACGATGATCTCATGAGAGGTGGTATACCAACGCCAGCATTCCAACAGTGGCTGCTCGACGTTTGCTCGCCGTCACTGCAGCCCGGTAGCAAGACAGAAGATGTCGAGGCCATGGCAAAGAAGTACCCGCTTTGGAACGAGTACTGGGAGGACCGCAAGGCCAAGCTGGAGAAGATCGATGTGCCAATGTACATTGTGTCCAGCTGGACTAACGCCTTGCACTGCCGCGGTACCTTTCAGGGCTGGTCGCGGGTTTCCAGCCAAAAGAAGTGGTTAAGAGTGCACAACAGCCATGAATGGCCAGATTTGTACTACCCTCAGAACGTAGAGGACCTGCGGAAATTCTACGACTTTTATCTCAAAGACATTGCCAATGACTGGGAACACACACCGCCAGTCAGGATGTGTGTATTGAATCCCGGTGGCAAAGACGTTGTCAATCGACCAGAGCAAGAATTTCCGCTCGCGAGAGCTGTTCCTACCAAACTTCACCTGGACACCAAGGCCTCCAGTCTGGCCTTTGGTGACCCTGCCAGAGAATCCCATAGTATCACATTCGACGCAGCAACTGGTGTCATTGCACTTGAGCACACTTTCGAGGTGCGAACAGAATTCACCGGCTTCTTCTCCCTCAAGCTGTGGGTCGAGGCGGTTGACACGGACGACTTGGATATATACACCAAGTTTTCCAAGCTCGATGCTGACGGTAAGCCTCTCGATACGATGACAATGGACGTGGGGTTCCTGCAGGACAATCCGGACGCCGAGAGGGAGAAACTACGTGAAATGCACGCTGCTGGAGACCCATCCGTCGACATCTTCTTTGCTGAGGGCGCCAATGGCCGCTTGCGGGTCAGCCACCGCGAGGTCGACCCCTTCAGAAGCACGCCCAGCCGACCTGTGTACACGCATCAGTACGAGCAGAAGCTGAAGCCTGGTGAGATCGTGCCCGTGCTGATTGAGCTGTGGCCACACGGTATGATCTGGGAGAAGGGACAGAAGTTGAAGCTGTCGATTGCTGGGCACAACCTCCGCCCTGAGCAGTTACCGTTCATTCCGAAGGCGAATTACAACAAGGGCAAAGCTGTGATCCACACAGGCGGCCAGTATGACTCTCACCTGCTAGTGCCATTGATCCCAAACTTGGAATAGATCAGTTGCTGCTCGATAGATCTCATCTTGCTAAATGGCCAAATATGAAAGTTCTGCTACCATACAGCTGTCGTGCGTACTTTTACTCGTGAATCGTATGAAACCACCGGCCCATTGCTTCCCGATATCAAAAAACGGTGGTCTTGCCTACAGGTATAAGGCGAAGCGTGACGCCCTTCCCAACAATCTGCTGCGAGAACATATCTAGAGTGGTGAGCTGATCCACGCAGCCAGGATCTAACTCAACGTCAAAGTTACGAAAGACCATGTAGAGGGCGAACGTCAACTCGGCAGTCGCCAGATTTTGGCCGACGCAGTTCCTCGCTCCCTTCGAGAACGTGACCAGAGACGACGCTAGAGTCTTCCCGCGCTCGCCGAGCCAACGCTCAGGATCGAATCGCCTCGCGTCAGGCCCCCACGTCTCCTCGTCATGATGCATCGTGTAGGCGCTGATTCCAACGACAGTATTGGGCGGCACGACCTTACCATCCACAACCAGTGGATCTGCACCGTTCCCAGGGACTACCCGCGGAAGTCTTCCAGGCACCGCCATGGCTACGCGAAAACACTCCTGAATACAGGCCATGAGATATGGAACAGATTCCAGTTGAAGCAGGCTCGGGCGCTGGGCGGCATTGGGCACAGCTTCCTGCAAAGCCTGTGCAAGGCGCTTCTTGATCGTAGCGTTACGCGCGATGTGCCATACGCCAGCAGCTAAGGTGAAGGCAGTGGTGTCGCTTCCAGCTACGAGCACGTCGATCGCTTCCTTGGCGACATGCGCATCAGGCAGGTCATTCATGCAGTCGAATATCACCGGCGCATCACTCTTGGCTAGTCGTTTGTAGGCTTCAAAGGACTTTCTGCCTTCGTCCTGAAGCTTGATCATCAGTCCGATTTCTTTGCTGAGCGTCGTGACGAGAGAGACTGGGAGTGCATTGCCGATTGTGCGGACAATTGGGTTGAACATGGAGTCCCAAATGACAACCACGGCAGCGTCGAAAGTGTCGAGGTATTTGTTGTAGAAGTTGTCGTCACTATCTTCGACGAGGCCTTTGGACGTGGCGAAGGCGAATTCAGTGATTATGTCGATGGTCAGACAGCGAAAAGCATTCAGCGCTACAATAGGTTGGCCCTTGCTGGCCAATGCTTCCAGCCTTTGCTGTAGACTTTGCACATGCTCCCAAATCGACCCTTCAATCTTCAAGATGCCAGCCTTGGCGAAGAAGGGGTTGAGTCGTCGACGGCGGTCCTTGTGCGCCGTAGGGTCGATCCCTCCAAAGATGGTATCTGGTATATTGAAGGCATCGTAGAATGGCGCGTTCTTGAGATATGGTTTTGATTGACTGTAGATCGTTTTGTACAAAGACACATCGGTGATATGAAGCTCGTTCGGCGCGATCCTGAGAGCGCGAGTGCCTGGTACTAATCAGCTTCAGTGTGTGCTGTGTGATGGACGACGACAATGTTTCTGACCGAAGTGGTTGTGCAATTGCTCGAGCATCGGTTCTTGCCTGCCGGACCTCGACAATTTGTAGAGCCAGCTGTCAGAGATGGCAGCCGCGCGAGGACCCGGAAATTTGGCAAGAGGATGGAAGTACAAGTTGTAGATTGTTGTTGACACCTTCAGGCCTATACCAAGCAAGATGATGAATGAGACGCCATGTAACAAAGGGTTTCCGGGCAATTCGATCCATGCCGAAGGCATTCTACCAATGCAATATTCACGATCCTGCGACTGTGTCGTACGAATACACCGAGACGTCTATGAAGCACCCCCATGACAGTCATTGCAAGTGCACGGGCGAACGGGTCATGAGTGTTCGCATGGTCAGTCCGTACCAGTCGACTAACCTCCACGCTGATATCTGGTTCGCCCCCTCGACATGACCACGTGCATGGTAGCATCTCGGGACGGGTTTGGGATTTAGATAAAATCCCGGTCCCACATGACTTTGTGGGGACACCGACAAGCATAGAAAGCAGTGGTTGCGGGACGATATCGATCAGCAGCACGGCAGACGATGATCGCACACCGCGGAGGCGCATCATTGGAATCGGTGCACTTGATCGAAAACCATCCAGAATCTGGTGAATCACGCCCCTTTTGCTGGCAACCGGAACAATGGCCGCTCCAGAGACTGCAGTCGCGCTTGTTGCTCACGGTCCAGCCTCGTCCGGTCAGTGGAAGCTCGAGAGAGTCACACTCCGACCTTGTCGCGATGATGAGCTCGTGGTGCGCATAGTTGCATGCGGTATATGCCTCGCAGACGTACACTTTGGCGATGTGCCAGAGGAAGAAGCTCGAGACAACCCGTTGGTTTACTATCCCAGAGTTCTCGGCCATGAAGGTTAGTGAAGTGGAAGTCCCTTTTGATAACCTCGGAATCCGTGGCTGAGATTCTACCTTGATGCATAGGGGCTGGCTATGTAGAGAAAGCCGGCAAAGACGTAACATGCGCCGAGCCAGGCGACCCAGTGATCCTCTCGTACTTGTCATGCGGCTCCTGCTACACGTGTTCAGATCGCCATCCAGCCTACTGCAAAGATCTCATGCACCTTAATTTTGTCGGCAATCCTTCTTTTGGGGTGGAGGGCTCATCAGCTCCGGCGGTTGGTGGTCAGTTCTTTGGTCAGTCTAGCTTTTCAAGCAGGACCGTCGTCAAGGAACGAACAGTGGTCAATGTGAAAGGCTTGGTCAAGGACGAGGAGGAATTGAAGCTGTTGGCTCCACTGGGTTGTGGTGTACAGACTGGCAGTGGCACGATGATCCGCATTGGAGGTGCCAAGAAGGGCGATAGCGTACTGGTATTGGGTGTTGGCAGTGTAGGTTTGAGTGCGATCATGGTATGTTATCAGTCCAGGCACTCCTGTTAATGCTTAGGCTGCGCTTCAGAGCTGATGTTGACACAGGGCGCAAAGCTTCAGGAGTGCGCAACGATCATTGCTCTGGATCGGGTAGCATCACGTCTAGAGGTTGCGAAGGAGCTGGGCGCCACGCACGTCATCAACACAACTGATCATTCTATCGATCTTGTCAAGCAAGTCCTGGATATCACAGGCGGTGAAGGCGTGCACGTATCACTCGACACCACCGGCGTGCACAGCCTCGCCCGAAAGACCTTCGACATGGTGCGCAATCGTGGTCGGATCCTTCAGAATGGCTTGGCCAAGCCTGATGACAACTGGGACGTTCCCATGGCCGATCTCATGAACACCGGCAAACAAATTATAGGAGCTGTTCAAGGGGACGCCATTCCACAGGATTACATCCCGCAGATGATCGAATGGTACCATGAGGGTAGGTTGCCTGTGCAGAAGCTGGTCAAACAATATCGGGCTGCAGATTTCCAACAGGCGCTGGACGACATGAAAGCTGGATCGACTGTCAAGCCCATATTGGTCTTCCCTGAAGGGATCACGCCCTTGCCACAGCCTCGACCGCAGCTTTGATGATTTGATTGCGACGCAAAAGCCAGCTTCTGCAGCCGTTCGAAGGACTGAACGATGGGCCGAAAGATGCTCCCACCAACAGTAATGGCGGCGGTATTGGCCACGATGTTTTGATCGAGCCGAGAGACCTCCCCCGAACAGAGGCCCACAGAAATCTCTTTCTCTTGGCAATGAGGTAGACTGTTGCCGCAATATCAGGCGACCTCAAATGACATTTATTACCTATTTGCAGGGTCCGCCGCTCTCATTGCGATCTAACTGTTGATTGCGCCTGTTCATGGCTGGGTGCAATGTCTCCGAGCTCGGAATTTCAGTGATGCATCAACAGAGTAGGTCTTCGAACTGGATGCGTCGCGAGAGGCATGATGACGAGATAACACGCCGGCGGCTGTGCTTGGGGTGTAGCAAAAATGCAGAAATTTGTCTGGCGTGACAGCACTTGTCAACACAAGATCATCGCGCGCCGACATCTCAACAAAGCCTCGGTGCATCGCTCTTGGGACGAGGATCACGATGTACCGAGACATTCTAGCACTATATTGGCAGATGTAGCTATCGGCACCTACAAGAAGTCATTTCCCTTCATGCTGAGCGTGACTAATTTGACCTCGCAAAACTCCCGCAGTCCCCACAGAGAGTTGTTGCGACCCCAACCACTCGCCTTCATACCACCGACCGGGAGCGTAGGCTCATCGTGCGCAGTCATACTATTCACATGAACCTGCGCACACTCGATCTTCCTTGCCACCGCCAAAGCTCGCTCCATGTTGCTGCTGTGGACTGCCGCGTTCAGGCCATAGACACTGTCATTTGCCATCTCGATGGCGTGAGCGTCGTCTGAGGCAATGTATAACGATGCCGAAGGACCAAAAGCTTCGTCGTCCCAAAGCGCCATGTCGGGCTTCAGGTTAGTAACGATAGTTGGTTCCAGCGTCGAGTTGTTCTTGAAGCGAGGACCACCGACCAAGAACGTCGCTCCTTTCCTCTCAGCGTCGGCTAGCTTCTCCTGGGAGGCTTCGACAATGCGAGCGCTGACACCGCTGCTGACTGGGAAGCCTTGAGCTTCCTTTTTGAGCAGCTCCTGGAATTCAGGCGCGACCTTCTCCAGGACAATGATCCGCTCCGTCGAGAAGCAGAGCTGGCCGTGATGCAGAAACGCTGTTGTAGAGGATTAACAATTAGTACATCTTCATTCAGCGATGATGCATCCTTCAGGTCTTACCCCCTGCAATGCACTTCTTGGCAGCATCTGCCAGGTCAGCATCATCGAGCACAATGGCCGGACCTTTACCACCAAGCTCCATCAGAATGGGCTTCAAGTGCTTAGCGCAGATTTGGCCGATGATCTTGCCAACTCCGGCACTGCCCACAAACTCGACCTTACGGATTCTCCTGTGCGCGATCAATGCCTCCGTGACCTCGGCAGCATCTTCACGCCGCGTCTGGACAACGTTGATAGCACCCTTGGGAAGACCTGCTTCCTCGAATATCTGAACAAGCAGATGATGTGTACGGGGACAAAGCTCTGAAGCTTTGAAGACTATGGTGCATCCCGCAGCGATCGCCGTGGCAAGGCCGCGTGCTGCAAGAATGACGCTGGAGTTCCACGGCGCAATGGTGAGCACAGGTCCAATGGGGACCGTGAACGCAAGTGCGATTGAGCCAGGCGTTGCAGTGGGTGGAATCTCGCCCTTAAGTTGCGAAATGCAGGCTGCAATCTCTTCGATCAGATTCGTAGCCAAAGTGACATTCTTCTCTGCCCATTGCTTGGAGACAGACGTTTCCAGGATCTGAGCCTCGACTAGCTGTTCGCTGCGTTCCCGTAGAAGGGCAGAGTAACGCTGCAAGAGGCTGCGACGAGTCACCACCGAGGCATGCTGCCAAGTCTGGAACGCGGACCAAGCAGCGTCGGCCGCTCGATTGGCGGCGTCAACGTCCGCAGACTCAGCTACGATGACATCCTTCTGCTCGGCGTAGCTGGTGACTGGGAATTGAGCTGGCTTGCTTGCCTTTGCGGCCTGGCCATTGATCCAGAGGGGCACGACTGGCGTGGTGGAGCGGTTGGAGTGGTCAGCGGATGGCGCCATGGTAACAAAGGCGGATCTATGAGGTCGATGTGAACTTCAGAGCACATTGATTCTCTATGCGACTTGCCTATGCTACATGGCACCCTGGTGGCAACGCTGGTGAGAACCACTACGACCTGATGAGGATGCTGAAAGCGGTGAGGCTGACTGGTCCAAGGTCCCACATCGCTAGAGCCAACTCTACAACTTCCCCGCTTCCAAACCACAGCAACACGACGGTAGGATTCTGGGCGATAGCGTGGCGAGGCCGCCAATCCAATTCGCCCAGACTGTACGTTGGTCTCGTAAGCATGGCTTGCTGAGACTTGCCACCATGCGTGAGCAACTGGCGTTGGACCCAATATTTCCAGCTGCAGCACAGAGAGCATCGAAACGCCACCAACACATCTCCATATCGCCATTACAGAATCGTTAAGCCAACGTTGCACGCACAGCGTCGCCATGGAAAATCGTGGCTTCAGAGTCCTCCGCCGTGATGAGCCTGGCTACGAAGAAGCCCGTCGGGGCGCCTGCTGGAACGGCCTCGTACCTCCGCGATATCCTGAGCTCATCGCTTATCCAGAGAAAGAAGAGCATGTCGAAATCGCCGTTCAGTATGCCCGTTCCATTGGCATGTCTGTGATTGCCAAATCTGGTGGCCATTCCTGGACAGCATCTTTCTTGCGAGAAGGAGGCATGTTGCTTGACATGGTCAAGATGAAGAAATTCATCTTCGACAAGGAGCGACGCACTGCGGAAGTGCAACCAGCATGTTACGGCGCAGATCTCAACGCAGCAATCATCCCACACGGTTTGATGTTTCCTGGCGGTCACTGCCCGTCAGTCGGCATCGGCGGCTTTCTGCTACAAGGTGGTTTCGGATGGAATTCACGCAAATGGGGCCTTGCGTGTGAATCTGTTACGGCGATCGACGTGGTGAATGCCGAGGGGAAGCTGATCCACGCCGACGAAGACGAGAACTCGGATTTCTACTGGGCTGCGCGAGGTGCAGGCTGCGGTGAGTCCTGACGAACACAAGGCAACCTTTGTGTCCAAGTCATGTAGTGACGATCTATCTACTCCTTTTAGGCTACTTCGGTGTAGTCTGTCGATTTTACCTCAAGCTGCACACATTACCCCAGAGCATTATGTCCAGCCGCTATATATTGCCTGTGAGTGCGCTGGACGAGCTGTACCTTTCCATGGAGAAAGAAGCCCACAAACTCCCTCGTTCTTTAGAGGTTGGGACATTCATTGGCCGAGACCAGGACGGCTTCAAACAGCCAACCATAGCATTTTATGGAGATGCACTTTCAGAGACCGAGGAAGAAGCTCGCGCAGGCCTGAAGATCATGGATGACCTGCCGGTCATCAAGAAGGCCATGCGCGTCGAGCGCTTTGTGACCTGCACTCTTAAGGAGATGTTGGGCAGATTTGAGGCCATACTTGACTCACGTGGCAGACATTACAACACAAACAACTTCTGGAGCGACTCACCGATTTCAAAACTACTCCCAGCTGTCAAGGACATCATTGCAACTCTCCCGCCCGCACCATCTCACCTATATATGTTCTTCTGGTATCCCGAAGATCGCAAGCTCCCAGATATGGCTTTCTCCATGCAATCCAAAGTCTGGATGAGCCTGTACGCCATTTCGGATGATGACGCCGATGATGCGCCAAATCGGCAATATGTTGTCGATCGTATACGAGCCGTAGACGAATGGTCTACAGGGACACAGCTTGCAGACGAGAACCTCCCAGGACATCCAGCGAAGTTCATGCAAGTGGAGAAGTTTGAGAAGCTGGAGCGCTTGAGGGCGAAGCATGATCCCGAGGGCAGGTTCTTCACCTACCTGCGGGTGCCGCGGGTGTTTGAGGATGTGAAGGCGAAGATATCTAGGAGCCAGACGGGTGCACGCATCTGATGAATAGTGCGATAAGCACTTGTGAGGATAAATTTTGTTGTTGACTAGCAATTGAATCTTCATTGAGAGCATAAATTTTGTTGTTGACTAGCAATTGAATCTTCATTGAAAGGTTGAGTCAGCTCATCATGAGTGTTTCTTACCAAGATGATGGCCCGACAGCGCCATCAATCAACGGTCCGTCCTCCTCAGCAGCCCGCTACACAGTCAATCATACTTCTGATGCCCCATGGAAATCACGAACGTCAGCATCACCTTCGCGAGGCCGTCACTCTGACCGGCTATTCGATCGGATCGATTGACGCTCATCATGTACCTCTCGATACTCTACAAAGCTCTTTCTGACTTGCTGGGTGGAGGAAACTATCGCAACTGGCCTGTGGGGCCATCCAACTATGGTCACAAGTCTCTATTATACACCCGAGAACTCCAGTGTCACACAAACATTGGCCGATCGACACTCCTGACGATGATGTCGTGCAGTGGATCAAGGAAATCCGTCGAAGGGAGCTTTGTAGTGGAGCCAACGGCTGTCTCTCTGTACTATGGATGTTTGTATGCCGTTGCCGCTGCAAGCGGGAGGAGTTGGACTTGTGCGTCCTCCCAACGGCACACTGTCGTTCGTACTGTCACCTCACTCATTATGTGCGTCATCATTGTATGTTCTTCTGTCATCATTCACCTCGCAACATAGGTTGCAGTTGGCGCAATGCATGTTTCAGCTCTTCCAAATCGCTACACGCGGCGAAGACGAATCGGTCCTTTCGCAGGATGATATACCTCCTACCCTCGACCGCTGCCTGTATCCAATAAGGATCGTAGTATTTGGGCTCTGGGCGACCCAGGCACAACGGACTAGCTGCAAACTCCTCAGCAGAGGCAAGTCGCACAATCATTGGCTGTTCGTGCTTCCTGATCGAGCTTGCATGCTGGTATGCTGTGATTGAACCAATGTCGTTTGCTGTCTTCTGAATGATATAGGTGGCCTCTGATGCCAGGACACGGCCGCCCGACCATTCATCGACGGCCGAGACATCACCGGAGCATTCCATGTCTTCAGGTTGATCGATGACAACCACAAGTTGAAGCAGACCTCGCTTATTGATGTCGAATATCACATCATCTGTGAAATAGATGGGAGCTTCCACAGCTTCACCAGCATATTTTGTTCCACGGGTGCAGTATACCTGCGGAAATTGCCAGCCGCCATGTAAGTCAGGTAAGAACAGCATGCCTTCTGCATATTTATAGCGAATCATGCCCTCTGTTCGCGGGCCCTTCTCCAGTTGTCGCCGCCACGACGGGACCATCTGTACTAGCCATAGATATGTATCACGGATGAAGATCTTGATCGGATCCCGCTCTGTGACGTACGCTCCATTCAAAACTGTTGCTGCGATCGACTTTTCCAATTGCTGCTTCCGCTCTGAATACCATGATTTGAGGAGAGATGCATGATTGATGCATTGCGGCTGACACGCGTACTCAATATATGTTGCCAGCGAACATGCATCCCTGAATCCAGATGCGATTCCTTGGCCGCCGAATGGAGGGAACACATGAGCGGCGTCACCGCAGAGTATTACCCTCCCCTCGGCCCATTTGTTGCAGCTTCGGGCTGAGAACAGGAAAGGTCTAGCTCGAAGCGTTTGTATGCAGTCCTCAGGGTATCGAATGTCTTGCGACAGTCCGTACCGCGACCCGGGATGCGTAAGATAGGGGTAGACAATCTTTTTGATTCCTTCAGGCTGGCAGAGTTTGTCGCCATCTTCGCCTCCTTTGACGACAAACTCGAATCTCCATAGCCTTCTCTGGACGATGCCGAATCGACCGCATACAGCGGCTCGCTCTGGGTTGCACAGAAAGCGGAAATTCGTAGGAAAGAAAAGATCATAGATCTCTTCTGGAGTGTATCCGAGTGACCACAAGGGAAAGTCTGGATGTGTCTCGGGCGTGGGCAACGTCATCTTGAGATTGATCGCAACCCATACCTCTTCGTAATGGCGCCTATGAACTGTCAGTGCTCGTTAGATGCCACCCGAGGGATGACTCTGACTGACGTTGAAGCTTGAGCCATTGTTATGCCCTTTGGCTCAAGATACTGCTTTCTGGTGTAACCTGTCTTTCCATCGGCTCCTACAAGGAATTTGCCTCGAAGTCTATGATTGGTCCTATCATTATCGACATACTCAACGCACACCCAGTCGCTGTCCTCAGAAATGGAAGTGATCGTACAATTGCTACGAAGCTGGGAATGCGCAGCAGCCGCTTGAGCTCTCCGGAGTGCTCTCTCCATTGCCGGCTGTTCATGACACAAAAACCCTACATGTCCAGTGCCGCCTTCTGTGGTCGAGTAATCCATTCTGGTGAAAGGTGCTGTCGTCAGATCCTTCCGAATCCCACCAACAAAATTGAAAACGCCCATCGTATGTCCAATGTCGGAGTAGATTGCCTCGTAAACGCCAGCGCTTTGTAAAGCCCTGATTCCATCTTCATCAAGGGCAATGCCCCTTGGGTCAGTAGTAATGCCACCTTCTCTCTCCAGACATATGTTGGGAATGTCTGCTCGACCCAACTGAGCTGATAGCATCGCTCCAGTAGGGCCGCAGCCGCAAACGATCACAGTCGTTGTTTCTACATCGGTCTCCATGGTGAGACTCAACACCGTCTTTGCATAGCTGCCATGCGGCAAATAACACTTTTGTTAATCGATATATCAGAATCGACCGGGATGTGTTCGATATGGCATACCTTCTCCGCACGTACCTTGGTAGTCCGGTGGGTTACCCCACTTAAGAGTGTTGGCTTCTGATGTGGTGCTTTTCTGGTGGCGGGGACATCTCGACTCTCTTCGCCTCCCACTTCTGCGGTGCATAGCGGCCCGGGTGCTGCTGCGGCAACATGTCGCTGGAGCCCACACATACCACTCGTAGGGAGGAGGGTCCCAGCGCCGAAGGATGTGGCGCCGATGGTGAGGCCCATGTGCCGGCGCGACGCCAACGGGCGGAACGGAAGTGTACGTTCTGCAGCAGGACGTAAGTCTCAGGCGACCTTCTGTGTAACGGCAATTAGAAATGACCAGTCACTGCTCACAGGTTCAGTAAAGGCGAACACCTGGCACGCCATCTGAGAAGCCACACCAAAGAGCGTCCGTTTCAATGCACAACCTGTGGCAAATATTATGCTCGACAGTATGGAATTGTCGCGGCTTTGATGCTTGGAGAAATCTAATTCTGGTGCAGGGATACTCTCCTGCGCCATGAGAGATCTCATACAACAAACGCGTGCACGAATGCAACCCAAGACTCCCCGTCGCACTCTACATCCACGTCCGTCATTGCTCCGACAGAGACAAATGTGAACGGTCTCGACTACGCATATGGTGCGCGACCTGACCTTCACAGCTTGTCAAATGGGCTCAATGATAGGCGTCCCATCCAGCAGACCACCTCGCCACTTCCACAAGATGCGGCCATTCTTCTGGGCAACGACGCTGTCATGTTCGACGGTCAGCCTGACCTAGCATTCCCAACATGGTCACCAACTGATTCCAATGCTGCTCCATGGCTGCTGTCCAACGACTTCAATGTCTTTGCCGTCGATGAGACTCTTAACGCCGCGATCTCAGAGTGGGCACAGCTTCCAAATCAGCCTGCAATGGCTCCTCCTCTGCACAACGTCCCTCTGACGCCGCAGACCGCTTCGATCTCGGCACTTGAGACGAGCGAGAACGTTTGCATGAATGTGACATCGACTGCATCACCCAAAAAACGCTCGGCACGAGCTCTTGACGCCGTCGCCAAAACATGGTTCACACAGTTGCGTTCTGTTGGAGTATCTTGCAGCACCAGCAGAGCCGCTTCAGAAGCGCCCAGAGAGCAATTCGGTGTTGACGAGCAGTACAGAGACAAGCTGACCAAGAAGATGAGATCGAGGCCCGTCGGCGACTCGTTGCCGTCGGTCAATTTCCTCAATGTCTGCCTGAAAGCATACGTTTCGCGCTTCCACCCTATATTTCCCGTCATTCATATACCAACATTTCGTCCAACATCACAGAACGCCTTCCTGCTGTTGTCAATGTGCTCGATTGGCAGCCTCTTTGTAGGATCCGAGTCCGTTCGAACCCAGGGAACCGAGATTTTCTGGCGGCTGAACAAAGTGATTCTTGCCACTTGGGATAAGCATCTCGCCCAAGGCAATGCAGAGGCCATGTCAATGGTGCAAGCAGCATTGCTTGGGCAGACTTTTGCCATGCTCTCCGGCAAGCCCGAGGATCTGTTCCAGGCTGACATGTATCATGGAACTATGTTAGCTTGGGCACGAAAGGTCCAAATCTTCAAGCAGACCCAGCCACCTCTCCCGACAGAAGATATGGACGAGGGCGTCAAGCAAGATCTTTGGCACCAATGGCTTCGATTCGAGCAGTGCAACCGATTTGCACTCGCGCTGGCAATACATGATTCCGAATTGGCAAGCTTATTTCACCACGAGCCGTTGACGCGAGAGAGTATTGTAGGCCGAGGAAGGCCACTTGCCAGTGATGCGCTGTTCAGCGCTCCCGATGCCTCGATCTGCCTGCAGGCTCTTCAAGAGCAGGGCCCGGAACGCGACCCGATACACACCAGTCTCAACGCCTGGATGGAGATGGACCCCATCTCGTGGAACAGCATCACCGACTGCATCGCCGACTCAAATTTCACAGCGTATAGCGTCCTATCCAGCCTGAATGCATCCATACTCGAAGCCCGGTATTCGCTGACTCTGGACGACCGGAAAATCGAAGTGCTGAGCAAAGGTCTTCTGTCGTGGTATCAAGTATGCGAGCGGAACGGGAGTCTCAAGAAGTCCGACAACTTCAATATGCGAGTCCTCTGGCATGCTGCATTTATCGCCCTCCATGCGGACATGGGAGCTCTTGAAGCCGCGATCGGCCGTGACGGGCATCGAGAAGCTGAAGGAGCTGCCGCGGAAGCGCGCAAGTGGATCTCAAGTCCTGGAGCGATACGTTGTCTCCTACATGGACTCCTGCTGCAAGAACAAGTCGAAGGCATGCGCTTCGGCTCGGAGCCGGCGCTGCATGTCCCTCGCGCACTGTATTCTGCAGCGCTGGTATGGCTGATTTGCTCTCAATTCGCGGTGCCTGGCCAGGTTCGAATGCCGAACATGGCTGCCCCGCCGTTCCCCGAGATACGACTGATCAAAGGCGCTTCTCAGGGACGATTGCGAGACTTTGGCGTAAGCTCCGGATGTGATTTGATGTCGTTGTCCACGGGCATCACCTATGGCTTGATTGATCTTTTGCAAAGGGCAGGGAGATGGGGAATCGCTGAGAGCTTAGCGAGAACTCTTACCGCGGCGCTTGATGCCCATGCGGAGTAAAATCTTGCAAGATGAGAGTGACGAACCATACGGACGGACTACACCAAATGCACAGCCCAAAACCACAAATGCAGCACCAAACCACGTAAGAGCTCGAATCATCGAGTCGATGACATGATCGCCTTCCGTCCGTTCTGCAGCCAACCCTGGAGCAGTCCGAATCCAAGAGCCTGTCCTTGCACTGGTTGTTGTCTGCGTCAATAAAGTCCGTGCGCGCGGAGCCACCGCCTCTGAATCCGCCACCGCCGTGGAGCGTGAAATGACCATCTGGGGCGCGGCGAAAGTCAGGCTAGCAGCAGCGCTGACAGCGTCTTGGAGTTGAGAGAAATGCATTTCCTTGCTGGTCTGTAGAGGCTTGCCAAAGCCTCTGAAAATTAGGTTCAACTGGGAGCAGCAACACGCAATACTGAGCGTAATACATGCAAGTACATACCGCCTGGTATACCAGACAAATTCATTCGCGACCCGCATGCAACGCGCCCAAAACAGCTACGGTTTCGTCTCGTAAAAATCGAAAGACCCTCTCCCGTGCCCAACCGAACCTCGTTTCGTAGCGGCCTAGATCGTACAACCCACCTTCTCATGCCCTGCTGTCTATCGTCGAAACGCTGGAAAGGGGTATCTGGCAAAACGAAGGGGTCGCTGCGCCTCGAAATCAACAACGATAATGACATTGATAAACGAAGGGAAGAAAATAAGGACATGACAAAGCAGCCAGCTTTAAGCGGCAGCCGTGATGAGCTCCGATGGCGCTCCGTTGGCCTTGCCGAGAAGCTCGTACGGCGGGCGTTTGACGATACCGCCAGTGACTGGCAGCTGGGTACCCATGCCGGTCAGGTAAGAGTCGACATCACGCGCCGACTGCCGACCCTCGTTAATGCCCCATACTATGAGCGATTGACCACGACGGCAGTCACCAGCGGCGAAGACGCCCTCCAAATTGGTGTTGTAGTGCCCTGGAGGAGTCTTGATATTCTTGCGAGCATCCTTCTCTATCAGACCGCCCATGACCTTGTCTTCTGGGCCCAAGAAACCCATGGAGAGCAGGACGAGGTCGGCCGGGAAGAACTGCTCAGTGCCATCCAGCTTCTTCATGTCCCAGCCACCGGTCGAACTCTTAGTCCACTCAACACGCTGGGTATTGATGCCCTTGACCTTGCCGGAGCCATCGTCGACGAACTCGGTTGACATGATGCAGTACTCACGCGGATCCTTGCCCATGTGGGTCTTGACCTCCGTGTGACCGTAGTCGACACGGTAGATACGTGGCCATTGCGGCCACGGGTTGTCGCGGGCACGCTCTGGTGGCGGCTGCGGCAGCAACTCGAAGTTCGTAACGGACTTGGCGCCGTGACGGACGGAGGTACCGATGCAGTCATTACCAGTGTCACCACCTCCAATGACGACAACGTGCTTGTCCTTTGCAGATATGTACGAACCGTCCTCGAGCTGAGAGTCCAGCAGCGACTTGGTGTTCTTGTGCAGGAACTGCATGGCAAAATGGATGCCTTCCAAGTTCCTGTTCGGGATCGGCAAGTCACGAGCAACAGTGGCTCCCGTGGCGATAACCACAGCGTCGTTGTCAGCTCGGAGGGACTCCAGAGTGATCTCGCCGTCACCAACGTGGACACCAGTCTTGAACTTGACACCTTCAGAGGCCATGAAATCGACACGGCGCTGCACGACGTTTTTGTCAAGCTTCATGTTCGGAATACCGTACATGAGCAGACCACCGATGCGGTCAGAGCGCTCGTAGACTGTCACCTCGTGACCAGCCTTATTGAGCTGGTCGGCGCAAGCAAGACCGGCTGGACCGGAGCCGATAATGGCGACCTTCTTGCCGGAGCGCCATTGAGGAACGGACGGTACCATCCAACCCATCTCAAAACCGCGGTCGATGATGGCACACTCGATCGACTTGATGCCGACTGGGTCCTCATTGATGCCGAGTACGCAAGCACCCTCGCAAGGAGCGGGGCAGACACGACCAGTGAACTCCGGGAAGTTATTGGTCATGAGCAGCCTGTTAAGTGCGTCCTGCCATTGGTTCTGGAAAACCTACGATCGCGGAAATGTCAGCCAATGTCTTACCAGAAACCATTTGGAGTCCAGTCTACTCACCAGCTCATTCCACTTGGGAATGATGTTTGAGATGGGGCAACCAGTGTCAGACTGGCAGAACGGCACACCACAGTCCATGCAACGAGCGGTCTGGTACTTCAGCTCGTCCTCGTTGAGGCGCTGTGACAGCTCGGCCCAGTCACGAGTGCGGGTCTTCGCGCTGCGATACTTCTCGGAACGGCGCTGATACTTCATGAAGCCCTTAGTCTTGTCAAGGACCAGAGCAGAGCGCTTCTTCTCAGCTTTGTCGTCTTGGACAGATTCCTCGATGTCCATGAGCTCGTTCTTCTTGGCTTCCTTGGCCTCCCTACCGTGCTGTACGTCGCGGGACTCCTGGTGCAGCTCACGGACAGCATTGCCTGGCAGGATAGGTAGAGGGTACTCCCTTTTCTTGGCTTCGGCTGCCTTGACGGCCTCGGCCTCCAGGACCCTCTTGTAGTCCGTCGGCATGACCTTGACGAAGCGCGGCAGCGCACGGTTGAAGTCGAGCAAGACACGGGCAGCCAACTCTGAGCCAGTGTAGTGGTGGTGGTCCTCAATCAGGCCACGCAAGAAAGCGATCTCTTGCGGGTCGTCCATCGACATGAGCTCAACCATCTCGGTGTTGACCTTGCTCTCGAAGTCACGGTGCACGTCAAGGACGTATGCAATACCACCCGACATCCCAGCAGCAAAGTTACGACCAGTGCTGCCGAGGACGACAACACGACCACCGGTCATGTACTCACAGCCGTGGTCACCAAGGCCCTCAACGACGGCAGTGGCACCAGAGTTGCGGACGGCGAAACGCTCAGCAGCGATACCTCGGAAGAAGCAGGTACCGGAGGTAGCACCATACAAGCAGACATTGCCAATGATCATGTTCTCCTCGGCCTTGTACACTGCCGAGCGCGGCGGGTAGATGATCAAGCGACCACCAGAGAGCATCTTACCGACATAGTCATTGGCGTCACCCTCGAGCTCGAGCGTGACACCAGGTGCAAGCATGGCACCGAAGGATTGACCCGCAGATCCACGAATGTTGGCATGAATGGTGTCTTGAGGCAAACCCTTCTCGCCGTATCGCTTGCTGATGTGGTATGAGAGCGTGGTACCAAGCGCGCGGTCAGTGTTGACGACATCGCACTCTATGCGGCATGGCAGGCCTTTCTCAAGCGCAGTCTCAGATTCTGCAATAAGCTTGTTGTCTAAGCGCACGTGCAACTTGTGGTCCTGCTTGCGGACATTGTATGTAGCGACACCAGAGCGCAAGGTGTGGGCGGGGGTGAGGATGAGCGAAAGATCGATGTTCTCAGTCTTCGCATTTCGAAGGTCTTCCCTGACTTTCAGCACTTCAGTGCGACCAACCATCTCGTTGACCGTCCTGAAGCCAAGCTTGGCCATTATGGCACGAAGCTCGTTGCTGATGTAGTAGAAAAAGTTGATGACATGCTCCGGCGTGCCCTTGAACTTCTTCCTGAGCTCAGGGTCCTGGGTAGCAATGCCAACGGGGCACGTGTTTAAATGACATTTCCTATGTATTGCGTCAGCATTTGCATGGTTCGAGAAGGGAAGTGAAGGATGACTCACCTCATCATGATACAGCCCATGGCGATCAAAGGCGTGGTAGCAAACCCAAACTCTTCGGCACCAAGCAAGCACGCCATGGCGATGTCGCGTCCAGTACGGATCTGCCCATCAGTCTGAACAATGACCCGGCCACGCAGGTCGTTCAGCACCAATGTCTGGTGGGTCTCGGCAAGGCCAAGCTCCCATGGCAGACCAGCGTACTTGATACCGGTCCAGCGGGAAGCGCCAGTGCCACCGTCGTGACCAGAGATGAGAATGTGGTCGGCCTTGGCCTTGGCCACACCAGAAGCGACGATACCAACACCGGTCTCGGACACAAGCTTGACAGATACACGAGCGCGTGGGTTGGAGCATTTCAAGTCGTATATCAGCTGCTTCAAGTCCTCGATTGAGTAAATATCGTGGTGAGGCGGAGGGGAGATCAGACCAACACCAGGAGTGGAGTGACGAGTGCGACCGATGGCCTCGGAGACCTTGTGACCAGGCAGCTCACCACCCTCACCAGGCTTGGCACCCTGGGCCATCTTGATCTGGAGCTCGTCGGAGTCGGCCAGGTAGTTACTGGTCACGCCGAAGCGGCCAGAGGCGATCTGCTTGATGGCGGAGCGCATACTGTCGCCGTTCTCGAGCGGCAAGCTACGTTCCGGGTCTTCACCACCTTCACCAGTGTTGGACTTTCCGCCCAATCGATTCATGGCAACCGCTAGCGTGGAGTGGGATTCCATGGAGATGGAGCCATAGGACATCGCGCCGGTGACGAAGCGGCGAACGATCTCGGTCCACGGCTCAACCTGGTCAATTGGGATGGCATTGGTTGCCTCAAAGTCGAAGTCCAGCAGACCGCGCAACGTGCAGTTCTTGATCTGCTCGTACTCGCTTTTGGAGTAGGCTTCGTAGGACTTGTCGTTCTTGGTGCGCACAGCATCTTGGATGTTGGCGATGGAAGTTGGATCGTTGATATGAGCCTCGCCACCATCACGCCAATGGTACTCGCCAGTCTCAGCAAGGCCAGGCACTTCAAGGATGTTGCGGGACGGGAAGCCCTTCTCGTGAAGCGCGAATGCATCCTGGGCGATGAGGTCGAATGTCATACCCCTGATGCGCGTAGCAGTGCCAGTGAAGCAGCGGTCGACGACTGAATCGTCGACGCCAAGAGCCTCGAAAATCTGAGCGCCCTTGTAAGATTGAAGGGTGGAAATACCCATCTTCGACATGACTTTTAGGATACCACCGTCGCAAGAGTGCTTGTAGTTGCCAATGAGCTCTTCATTGGACAGCTTCTTGCGGATCAGGCCCTCACGGTTCAACTTCATGATACATTCCATCGCCAGGTATGGGCAGATGGCATCAGCGCCATATCCGACCAGGACGCACATGTGGTGGACCTCACGGGCTTCAGCAGTCTCAACCACCAAAGCTGCCTGAGCACGCCATCGGTTGCGCACCATGTGGTGATGGACCATACCCGTGGCAAGAAGCGAAGAAACAGCCACACGCTCGCGTGATGTGTTCTTGTCGGAGAGTACAACAATCTTGTCGCCGCGCTGAATGGCCTCCGTGCAGGCATCGTTGATGCGGTCAAGCGCGTCAAGGTATCCCGGAACACCTTCCTTCTTCGGGAAGGTAATATCGATGGTGGCAACAGTCCAGTCAGAGTGAAGGTCGTTGATCTTGGTGAGCGCATTGAATTCTTCAATGGACAACATTGGCGATGGGAGGTAGAGCCTGTGGCACTGCTCCTTGTTCATCTCGAGCAGGTTACCCTGTGGGCCAACGTACGAGCCGAGCGACATGACGACCGCCTCACGAATGGGGTCAATAGGTGGGTTGGTGACCTGTGCGAACAGCTGACGGAAGTACTCGTAGAGCAGACGTGGCTGGCTTGCCAAGCACGCAAGCGGTGCGTCGTTACCCATGGAGCCCAGCGCTTCCTTAGAGTCGGCAGCCATTGGTGCCAACAGGAGCGAGACCTGCTCGAGTGAGTAACCGAACGCCTTCAGCCTTGGGTCCTCGTTGATTTTGGGTTGAGTCAAAGTGTGCGATAAATCTGCGCCCTTCTCGGTGAGTTTGCTGTAGACCTTGTCCATGTCGATCAACTGGGTCTCGAGCCAGTTGCGGAAGTTCGCACGTCCAGCAACAGCAGCCTTGAGTTCGCTGTCGTCGATGATGCGGCCCGCTTCTGTGTCGACGAGGAGCATGCGGCCAGGCTGCAGTCTGCCCTTCTGAATGACAGCAGATGGATCGATGTTGATCGTGCCGACCTCAGAGGCGCAGATGATGCGGTCGTCATCCAAGACGTAGTATCGGCATGGCCGCAGACCATTTCGGTCCAGGTTTGCACCACAATACCTGCCGTCGGAGAATGTGAAGAGCGCTGGACCGTCCCATGGCTCCATCTGACATGCCGCCCATTGATAGAACGCCTGCTTGGCCGGGTCGATCGAGTCGTTGCCCTGCCATGCTTCTGGCACCATAAGCATGACTGCCTCAGGCAGAGACAATACGCCGTTGATGGTCAACAGCTCCAGGACGTTGTCGAACGCCGCAGAGTCCGAACCACCATCTTCGATGATTGGGTACAGACTCTCGAGCTCTTCGCCGAAGAACTGCGACTTCAAGACACCTTCTCTTGCACGCATCCAGTTCTTGTTGCCGCGCAGAGTGTTGATTTCTCCGTTGTGTGCTGCCCATCGGAGTGGCTGGGCTCTGTCCCAGGACGGGAATGTGTTGGTCGAGAAGCGTGAGTGCACCAATGCAAAGTGACCCTCGTAATCGACATTGACCAAGTCATGATAATACTCGTACACCTGGACTGGAGAGAGCTGACCCTTGTAAACAATGTTCTTGTTGCTCAGTGAACACAAGTAGAACCAGTTGTGAAGGCCAATCGCGTGCGTCGCACGTTTCCTCAGGATGTATAGTTGACGCTCAAAGGTGGTGGCGTCGTATTTCTGCTCGAAGTCTGCGGCCGGCTCCTTGCCGGGACCGTATGCAGACGCCGTCACGACGAACGGCTGGAGAATCACTGGCTCTCGGGACTTAGCTGCGGGACCGAGCAGCGTGCTGTCCTTGGGTACCTCTCGCCATCCAAGCACCCGAAGGTCCAGCCCTTTCGCGATGTCCTCGAATTGGTCAAGTGTGTCCTTCAGTGTCTCCTCCTCCGGTTTGAAGAAGAGGTTACCCACAGCGTACTGGCCGAGCGCAGGCAGCTTGATGCCCTGCTCCAGCTGGAAGTTCTTGAGGAAGAATCTGTGTGGAATAGAAGTCATGACGCCAGCGCCATCACCGTCTCGTGCATCCGAACCGACCGCACCTCTGTGGGTCATGTTGCAGAGAAGACTGCGTGCTGACAAGACAAGTCAGTCCCTGCCATCCACGGCGCGTGATTGCCGACGTACCATCTGTGACGATCTTGTGGCTGGGCTTGCCCTTGATGTTGGCGGCAAAGCCAACACCGCAAGCATCCTTCTCGAGCTCCGGGTCATACAGACCCTGCTTCTTCGGGAGCGCGCCAGCCCATGACTTGTTGTCCGGGCCCTCCTCGTACTGGTACACGCTGTACGGCTCTTGCTCCGCTGTGTCGTCCAAATCGTCAATGCGACGTTCATCTACATGCTTGGCGAAGGAGACCTGGCCCATCCTATCGGCTTGAAGCCGAGTCCGTGTGCTATTGTTTGTAGCTGAGTATGTTCAGGCTTCCGTGTGCTTTTGGCAAGTGGCTTGCTGTGGGTGTTGGGTTTCGTTGTTATGGTTGTTGGAAGTATTGGTGTGAAGCTTCGATCGAGCTTTCTGAGTAGGCTGTGGCAAGACGACAGTCAGGTACAAGATTTCAGGTTTTTTCTGGCTGATGATGTGATTGTCATGTAGTCAGGGAGATTGCTGCTGTTGGCTTGTGAATGAAGGCCGCCGCAGCTCTGGGTACGCGGAGAAATGCTAGTGCAGATGTGTTTCCGATGAGCAGATCGACGCTCTGTTTCAGGGTGCAAGAAACGTGGGCAAAGATCTTCAGCACCGCTCGACTGGCTCGTGAGGTCGTGATGTCGTCGACACGCAGGCGCAACGCACCACGCCGTGACCTTATCGGCGGCAAATAGGCATGCAAGGCAAGGTTTCGATGTGCGCGTGGGGTGTCGAGGCTACGCAACTCGGGAAAATGGGAGACACTCACCTGAATGACCGATAGCCTTGTGGGAGGCGACAGTGCTGCGTGGATGGCGGAGGCAAAGTGCAGGGTGAGGGTGCAGGAGAGGGAATGCTGGGCTCTAGCGAAGACCTTAAATTCTCAAGCCGCTGTGTGTGGAGTCTCCAGCCTAGCGCAGAGCACATGTTCCCTTGGCCTTCTTGCTCTCCACCTCGTCTAGAACAGTTCATGAGCACAACCTCACATCACCTTCGACCTGCACGACCATGACGCGATCCTGGAATGGCTTCGTGTCTGCACATTCTCGTCAACAAACCTTTTCCGTCTGTCTTCCGGGCACTCAAGCAACATCAGAGCACAGACCAAGCCGGTGGTAAGCTTATGTCATAGATCTTCCGACCTCGGCGCTCGAGTCCACAGGCATCCTCGAGTCTCCCCCATCTTCTTCGCAATGCCCAGCAACGTTTCGCGCCACGCACGCCACCACCACCGTCCAGTTTGTAGCCACGTAGCGATTTCTCAAGAGCGAGCTGGATGGTGTTCGCCAGATTGCACGTGCAACAGCGTATATCTGGCAGACCCTTGATTTTCCCCGGCCCTTGACATGCCACTACCTTTTAGGCTTTGAGCCTCGCAGCTCGACTTGTCCCGCTACTGCATGCGAATCTGCAGCGAGGCCTAAGCGACTCGATCTGATTCGCTGACCGGCTTTACTCCACGCACATCGACACCAGACTGCCGGTCTGCTGGATCTGAGCCGGCCGTCGAGCTTATCCCACAGCTTCTCATTGGCCGCGTGCGTGGAGAGAGCTCGATGATTTTGGTGCGAGAGCACGGAGTTAGTCAGGCTCCATGTCGATGTAGGATGTAGTTCGGATGCCATTCCATTGATCGTGTCAAGTGCGCAGTGCTGGACTCATCGCTGACATGTGATTGCTGGTACCTGAGACCATCTGGCAGACGCGCATGGCGGCATGTGTAGCTCTCTCGCTGAGCTCGCTACGTCGCATCATAAGCAATGTCAAGGCACCCATCCTTGTCCGGGGCCCCGGGCGCGCGGCCACATCTCGAACAGCCTGAGGTCACCATGTATCCCATCTTGCTGTCCTCATGCAGCTGACTACGACATCCATGTAGACTTTGCCGGACACGCCCAGTGCGCCATCCGACACGAGCCTACGCAAACTCCACCGAGCAGGACGCGCCTGGCCGTCGCAAAGTGCATGTCCCCCTCGAGCACGTCGGGAGAATGCGGAGAGACACGTGACGGCGGATGTTCGCGGCTCCATTCCACTGGTGCGGCAGGCGCCCTGCAACGGTGGTAGGGCCGGCCGAGAAAGGAGGGCGCTTTTCCGCGCCTCACTCTGGCGCCTGCGGATTTCCTAGGTGCTCTCGATATACATCGTCAAGACTTCCAAGTTGCATCGCGTGAGCAAAGTGTCTTGCCACGACGGCACAGATCAGCATGCGGAATAGTCAGGAAAGCGCCGGCTTTGGCCACATGCATTTGTGCGGTGCGGAGCAGACGCAGAGACCTCAAGCAGCTTTGCGGCTAGAGCGGAACTGGCGGATGTGGACATGAGGCTCGTGATTCTCTGCTCTGGCGAACCATCCCCCTCGACCCAGCAGAAATCCTTCGTCAGTGTGACCGCGAACCACGAAGCTCTTTTCATTTGCCGCAATCGTCCAACAGAGCAGTAAGCATCAGCGCCGAGCCTTATGGCAGTCCGTCAAGAACCTGCGGTATCTGATGCGGAAAGTCATGTCTCCTCGGAAACATGTCATGGCCGTATCTACCACGTTGACGCTACAGCACTATTGATCGCCATGACTTCAAGTCATGGATCCCAATAATATACTCCTCCCTGGATGCTGTACTGGAGCTGTCTAGCTTGTCCTGGAAGCCAGATCCTCCGAGGTGCTCATTACCATTGCCAACCTCCCCGTCATGTTATAACGGGTATACTCCACCGAGCTGGTCAGCTTGCCGATCTATCCCCGTATACACAAGCAACGGCACACAGACACTCACCTATCTCATGACCTTCCTGGTGTCGCGGTCGCGCACAGATTTTGACGTCCGCAAGATATAATCACGACCTTGAGTCTGCCTGTGATCTCGCTGCCCCTTGTTGGAAGAGGTTAAACCGCGCCTCTTCCTTGATGTGTTGTCCTCCCTCGTCCTTCAAATCGCGGCCAATGTTTGCGTCCAAGGCAGGACGCTTGCTACTATTACCTTCGCGGTCATCTTCAGCCGCACGCTTGAAGCCGCGGCGATCGAAGACATTATCACCCAAGGAGTTGAGTTCGTTGAGTCCGGTCTCAGATGTTGGTAGCGCTTGGCGGAACTGTCCAGGCACGTCCGATGCTTTTTCTCGAGGTCTTCTTGGTCGCTGGTGAGGACCGAGCGATCGTCGACTTCACACTGTCGATGCTCGAGATCGAAACGCCAGTCAAGATTCTTTGGCTTACATATGCTGACCTTCGCCTTGCTCTCACAAATGCGCTGCTCCGCGAACAGCTTCAGCCTCCACTTCAGCAAGTTCTTGCGCAGTCTCTTCTCACCGAGGCTCTTTTACTCCTCGTCCTCAGTTCAAGCAGCTCCCGCTGGATCTTGAGCTCCTTCAGCCGCAATTTCAACCCCCTTCTCTTCCTGGCTCGCTCAATGAACTGAGCGGACCTGTTGCCAGCGCTGCTGCTACCTGTCGAAGCACCTGGCATTCCTGAACTAACCTTCTCGTGCGACTTTTCAGCGCGAAATATTGGTTTCAGTAGTCGAAAGTCCTTGTTCTGATGCACGACCATTGGCGGCTCGCCCTGGATCGGTCCCAGCATGTCGACCACTCGGGCCAAACAGTTTGGCTTTGCCCTGCTGAAAGCTTATCGTGATTCTGCTCCATTGAATGTGTGCGCTCATTGCGACTGTGAGAAACGACTTCGATGACTGCTAACAGGTCAGCGCTTCCTTTATTCCGAGCGTGACCGCACGTCATCATAAGGCCCTTGATATATTGCCTTCAGTCCACCTTGAAGGCCCTCAGGACGGTCCGGCTGCCAGACGAGTACCTGAGACGTGTATACGCAGTCGTCAATGCTTGAGGACATATGGACGTTGGGGATACCTTTTGTAATCAAAGGTCTCGGAAATGACAAAACCAAGTTCATAGTGTTCGTCGTCTACAGCTTCGATGTAGCGTTCATTTAATTGGGTGGTGAAGAAAGGAGAATCTCGCGGCACCGTGTACTCCGTAGGGATTTTTGGCGAACTCATCCTCGCCGTTCGGGGCGCTACCCAGGCCTCTATGACGGTTCTCCAATCGATCATCGTGTGCGCGAGTTCGGACGTTGTCGAGTGGTGATGCCGAGAAGAGTTCATAAGCGTTGTTGCAAAGTGCCGAAGGACTGAAGTATCTAATTGCTGGGACAGATAGTGTGAACAGCCTCGGGCGTTGGAGGTAGCACGTTAGGCCTGTGACGCTATCACTACCTGAGTGAACAGGTCTGCCAAAACGTCATAAAGCTGCTGCGAGTGACAAACTGACAAAATGTGAGACGTTCTTGCTGACGGGTTCACCAAAAGGAGCAGGAACCAGAACAAGGACACTCCGACTGTTGCGCTTGTGGCGGTCAAGCACTCCAACCCTAGCAGCGAATCAGTGAACGCCTACGTACACATGGGAAGCAGATACCTGAGTAAAGCACATTGATGGGAGTGCGATACCTTGAAACTGGACCAGATCATACGTATCATCGCCCCACCTCCACCCTCCGCTCCCCCTCTCCACCTTCCTCACTACTACTATCCCTGAATCCCTCCTCGAACTCCCTCTCCCTCTCCCTCGCGCCGCTAACCCCCACCCTATCCATCCCATCGCCCCCCACAACCCTGACTCTCCCCTCCCTCTCCCTCCTCACATCCCCAAACCCCACCATACTCTCCCCCTCCTCCTCCCCAAACACAGACTCCTCCTCCCCACCCCCAACAACCTCCCTCCTCCACCTCAGACTCGCCGGCGTCAACCACATCAACACTTTATGCTTGATTCTTGCGCGCAACGACGAGGTATGCGAGGAGATAGTCTCGAGCGGGTTATACTGGCTGTAGCGCGTGTGATATTTGCGCCAGAGGGGTATGAGGGCGTAGGCGAGGAGGAGCCAGAGGAACGCGGCGATTAAGGCAGGGACGAAGATTATCTGTGGTATCGTTAGATGGGAGTTCTGAGAGGGGTAGAGTGAGGGCTACATACCTTGAAGACTTCTACGAAACTCATATCTGTTTCGATCTTCTGAGACACTGAGATAGCTGGTATTTGATTATCGCCGACGTCGACCTGCGAGGCGATAAGCTCAGGAATCCTTGTCGAAGCGGCTTCTCATGCCTCATAAAGATGTAGATGTAAACGCCGGCGTTATCGTCGAGATGAATCTGTCGAATTCCTAGTCTCATTCGCAGCATCGTGATAGACAGCTTTCACCAAGCTAACGAGGAACACCAACAACAACGCACGTAAGACCTCATCAAAGCAGGTGCACATCGTCAGCAAGTCGCAGGTACATAGGTACCGTCTGCCTACAGAGACACATGATTGGTTTGCAACGACGGCCACCCACGGCTGTCAAACTCATTTGCATCAGACCGTCGGCCCTAGGTATACATACATACATGTATGTATCTGGTCAGCCTCCGTCATGGGGGCCACAAAGATATCCTCACACCAACGATCCTCAACAAGAAGCGGAAGAAAAGCCGTCTCGGCAATAAAGGCAGTATCTGTCAGGTATGCGCTGCTCTCGTCTCTTCCTATCCACACGTTCCCGTGATCCAGACATGCAGCAGGTAGTAGTCAAAGTCGCCCAACACCCACGAACTCCATCGCTCCAACGCTGCAATTACGATCAAGCAACCTCCGAAAGCAGGACACTAGGTAGTATATACAATCCGACATCAACATCATTCCGTGCCCTCCGTTCCATCCTTGCCACTCAGTGATGGACTGGGCGGCACCACAATCGTCATAGGAGTCGGCAACGGGTCTTTCACACCCTCAGCCGCGTCATCTGCCGTCACTTTGTTCTCCCTCGCCTCCTCGCCCTGCGTCTCCTCAATTAGAATAGCGTTCGCAGCCGACAACCCCTCATGCCTCTCCTCAGCAATGGGACTCTGCGCAGTAGCGTTCGAGCTGTCCCCGCTCGTTCCCTGCGCCCGCCTCCTCGCTCTCCGTCTGGCGCGTTCATCATCCGCGCTCTCCCGCCGCCTCCTCACCCTCAACGAATCGCTCTTGTCGACTCCGCCCGCACCATCCTCATCGCCTCTCAGACCTTGCAGCATACTTGCTGCCCGATCAGCAATATCTTCGCTCTCACTCACACCACCACCCTCTGTTGCCTCCGAAGAAGCCAGATGTCCATCAGTAGTGCTGGTCGGGCTCAACAAGCCACCCGCGCCGCCGTCGTCCACGTTTTCACCGGTTTCGGGGATATGCTGTCCACTCGCTACACGTACTTGATGTCTGTCCTTGAGTCTGGCCCTTCGCCTCTGATCTCTTGTTGCTCGTTGCTGAGGCGCTGCAGCTCTCAGCTTCAGCATCAGATCGTCCAAAGCGCCTGTGGAAGCAGGCGAAGGAAGTGCTGACTCGCCGCTGGTACGGGTATTAGCAAGCTGGGCATTGATGCCACCTTGCTGCTGTTTCCGGCGCATGTTCGCTTGATTGCGACGCCACTGCTCTTCCAGTTGCAAGTTCTTCTCTGTGGATCTCTACAGCAGATCGTACACGTCAGTCCAGTCACCAACACACAAGCATGTGTCCTACGCCGCGCCGCCATTGCCATACGCACGCACAGAACAAGGAGATCGACAAGACTTACCTGATAATCCTTGACAAAGTTCGCCAATTTGCCAAAGAACTCTCTCCTCGCCGACTCGTCCTTCGGATCATCTCCAAAGAACACCAGAATAGCATCATAGGCGCGTTTCATCTCCTCAAGGTACAGCGCCATCTGCTCTGCCTTCCTCCTCGCTTCCTTCATACACCTTTGCACGACCGTACTCACTCGGTCTTCCGGATGGAAGCGTTTCGAATCCGACAAGTTGCCCGCGTCCAAACTCGCTTGCACGTTTGCGATGTTGTCAATGTACTTCTTCGCATCACCCTGCAGCTGTTCAATGTTGATCTTCTGTGCGGTTAGAACACCGGCAATGTCTTCCGTGAAGCCCTCGTACTGCGGGTACTGCAGGCGCACGACTTTCTCAACGTAGTCCATGAGCGTCATTTCGTTGTTGGTGTCCTTCACCATGCCCAGCCGTGCGAGAGAGCTAAGCTTGAAGCCCTGTGCCTGTTTGTTGGAGTCGTTCATGTAGTTACCGATATCCAAGATCAGGCCAAATACCGGCATCAGCTTGACTGAATCTCTGAGACTCTCGGAAACATCGACGACTTGCCGCAGCTTCTTCGAGATCTCATCGTAATCCGCCTCAAAATTCTTCGTCAGCTGCAGCGCCCTCATCCTTGCCTTCCAGTAATGATGCAGCTCATACGCCGTGTACAGATAGACTTGGTCCTCTCTTGTGAGCTCGCTCGGGTCCTGCTCGCGCGCAGCCTTACTCGCGTCCGGGCCTGTCCAATCCTTCGAGTACGGCGCCATAAGCTTCGCGACATTATCTGGAATCGTGCACAAATGCTCTGAAATCAAGAAGTCCATTACGTTGCTGTTGTCCATTATCTCCTTGTCGCAGTGGATGATCATCCTTACGACCTCCTCAGCTTCGAGACCCTTAAGCTTGGAGAGCGCGATTTGCATGTTCTGGCTCAAATCCCGTGAAATGATTGATTTTTTCTCGTCCTTTGCCTTACCGGAGCCCTTGCCGCCCAAGATCTTGATCTCCTTCGCCGTGAACAGCTTCTCGATCTCATCAAGAATACCCTTCTTCGACAGCTCTTGGTAGACCTCTTCCTTCGCTTCTTGCGTCGGCGTGTGGCCAGCCCACATAGTGACTTCAGGCGTGTCGACCTTCTCCCAATGAAGCGCCTTGAGCTTCTTCTTCGGCCTAGGAGCAATGGGTTTGATGGCTGGGGAGTGGATCTGTACCTGCTGAGGCAGCCATCCCCCCTTCCTCGCTCCAGGCATTGGCGGCGCTCCAGGCATTGGTGGTGGTGGCGGCGCACCGTTAGTGAAGCCAGGTGCACTGGGCATGCCGGGAGCCGGTGGAGGAGGTGGCGGAGCAGCTCCATTAAACCCAGGCATAGGAGGTGGAGGTGGAGGTGCCGCAATCTTGAATCCAGGCATAGGAGGCGGCGGTGGAGGAGGCGCCGCAGTCGAGAATCCAGGCATTGGAGGCGGAGGCGGTGGTGGTCCACCATCAAACTCAGGCATCGGAGGCGGTGGTGGCGGGGACGCACCACCGAACTTTTCCTTAAGCGACTGCTCATCCTGGGGCGTCTTCGGACTCTGGCTCTCCAGACTAGGGTGAGACGGCCCAGTGGTAATGCCATCGCCCTCGTCATCGCTTCCACCTTCCGCTTGCGCAGGCGCTTTTGGAATTTTGCCTTGCAACTCCGACAACACAATCTGCTGCTGGGCTGCAACCGTGCTCGGAACCTTCGGTCGCGTCATCTGCACGATCCTGGGCTTTTCGAATACAATGCTCTCCTCAGACTCGGCTTCCAAATCACCCTCGCCAGGAGCCTCGAGATCGTCAGCAGGCGTGTCAGGGCGTGCACCAATCGGCTTTCTCTGAATGCCACTACGTCCTCTCCGCTGCAATGAGCCCAGATACGGCATCTGATCCTCCATGCTATCCGGCTGCAACCCAGCGCCCTCCATCTTTTCCCTCAGTTCTCGGAGCCTATCCGAAGGACCGACGAGCTGCCAACTCTTGCCCTCCAACTTCGCCTGGGTCTTCGCCCTCTCCAGCTGCATCTCCAGGCGATCCATGAGTCTCTCGCGGTCCATGATACCCGCCATCGTGGCCGGATCCACCTGTGCGGCAGCATTCTGAGCCTTTGCATTCGACGCAGCAATGTCTTGGGCATCCTTGAGCATAAGATACAGCTCGCGAGTCTCCAGCTCGCTACGTTGGAGATCTTGAGCACGCTTGGTCTGGAGGTCTGCAAGTTCAGCTTTGAAAGCTTCGGTCTGGCGGGCTTGGAGGTCAATAATTGCGCCTTGCTCTTCCACCTGCTTCTGTAGTTTCTTGACCAAACCTTCAGATCCCAACTCGACCTGCGCCTTCATTTCATCGCGCTCGGCAACAGCTGCATCTGCGACCAATCTCGCGGCATGAGCCTCTTCCTGCAATTGCCTAGCCTCACCATCCGTGTACAGCTTGTCCATTAAATTCTGAACGGTAAAATTGAGCGACTGCTTGAGGTCCATATCCGGCAATCGTCGGTCCATGGCCACATAGGAGAGCATTGAATCGACAAGCTGAAAGGTTCGTAACCGATCGTCGCCCTGGTTGTCCCTCATAAGCAACAAATGCTGCAACGCACTGAGGAAGTAATCTTCCGCCTTGCTTCCGGCCAATCTCTGCTGAATGGCCTCCACGATCTGTTTCGGATCGTTCAGGTCCTTCATTTCTCCGTCCATACTGTCCGCCAAGCTGCTCGCCTCCCTCTCCTGCAAATCCTCGTAGTCGATAGCCTCATTCGTTCTGTACCGCTCGATCTGCTTGTCGATGACTTCATATTGGAAGTCCTCCATCTTGGTCAGGATCCTTTTCAGTCCGCATGCTACGAATTGTGCCCGCAGATGGACTCTCAGCTGCAGGTCCTTCTCCGGAGCGTCGACGATGCTGTTGACGAGGAAGAGCGATGTAACAGCGTACTCCATGAGCAGGTTCTCCATACCAATACCACCTGAGCGCACTTCATCCGAGGCGCCTACTAACGAGCCCATCTTGCCTCTACCGTCGATGGTCACTTCAACCATGCGCATCCAAGCGTCAAACCGACCGTTCTCCGACTGTTGCGCTTTGAGGTAGTCCATAGCTGCCAGCACTTTGAGGTGACCTTGTCCATTTGCCCAATGGCACAAGAAGGTCAGCAGCTCCGAGACCAATTTCCGGGTGTTGAGACGCAGACTCGTCAAGCTCCCGCAAAGCGCCATCACAATGGTATCGTGTTGCAGCGCGTTGTCCGCGCCATACTTGTTGTTCAAGAGCGCCTTCAGGCACTTCACGATGTCGTACTCCTTATCCATGTCCCTCTCGCTCATCGTCGGGGCCTCTCTTGGTGCTGGGCCAGAGCCCTGTCTCTTGTTGATCTTGGCCAAGGTGTTCGTCAACGCGACCTGACCTTGTGCCTCTACAAACGACTTGACCCAGGCAATCGGCTGCGTCCTCAAGCTCACACTCAAGCTCTGCAGTTGCTTCGGTGTGATGGTGTTCTCCAGAATCTTCTTAACATACCACTCTGGAGACCCCTCCTCGTCGGCCCTGCCAATGATGCTACCGTTGTACGCTGCGGACAGCCCCTCACTCATGCTTTGCATCGTATTCCGCTGCGTCTGCCGCCTCTTCTGCTCGCCCTGCCATTCCGCCAAGCGATCCTGATGGACCAGCGTCCATTTCTTGCTGATGGGGTATGCTTCCATCTGGCGTCGTGCCTGCTCGGGTAACGACTTCCATCCGCGCTTCAGCATCAAATCCAAAAACTCCTTCTCGATGACGCGATCATCGCTCGGTCTATGTATCATGGACCCTTCTGGACTAAATGACGCAGTACTCGAGAAAGCACTCGGATTATGCGCCGTCAAATGTCTGTCCCCACTTCGCTGCTGGGCTAGCTGGGGCAGCGATGTGCTGCTCGGGTCGAGGTAAACACTCGGAAACGAGGTCTGACTGGCG
The DNA here is from genome assembly GCA_021401465.1 of Teratosphaeria epicoccoides. NCBI lineage: Eukaryota > Fungi > Ascomycota > Dothideomycetes > Mycosphaerellales > Teratosphaeriaceae > Teratosphaeria > Teratosphaeria epicoccoides. The sequence continues at coordinate 171,625 of JADDMT010000045.1, forward strand.
CTCTGCTGCTGCGCGTACAGCCGCCTCTCCAACGAGGAGTTGCTGCGTATACTGCCCTGATCGCTCGATTCTCGGTGATACCCGTTCCCATAGTGCCCATTCGACGCACTGGTGGCGTCCCAGGCCGGGTATTGGTGAAAGTCGGAGCCTCCTGTGTTCAAGTGGTGTGGCAGCGGTTCTCGTCTGCTGCCAGGTCTTTCAAAGGCCGCATGCTCGACACGGATGGGCGGCCGGTCTCCGCTCGTGGTATCATAGGGTATACTCGTGATGACGCCCGCCTGGAGGTTCAGCCCCTGTTGCGCCTTGCCACCGTCACACTGTGAGAACTCGTGTGCCGGGTCTATCGTCGATATGCTGGAGCGGTGGGAGTGCATCGACGGCGCATACCCGGCGTGGGCGGGCACTGGGGGCAGCTCGGAGTCATTGTGTGAACCTTTGTCCTTCTTGCTGCGACCGAAGAAGGACTTGCCGCCGCTGGACTGGCGCGACGATTTGTCGTGCGAGAACATGGCCGTCGTCTAGCAGCAGCATGCGCACCAAATGTGCAGCGTCTCCGTCATCCGCCAAACCAAGTATGCTGCAAGCGCCGTGCGGCGTTGACGCGCGTGTTGTTCACTGCCGATGCTCCTGCACTTCCGAACCTTTCCAAACGGAATACTGTATCCAAGCATCGGCCCGGCCACCACCGACCATGCTATCCTCACGCTGGAACACGGTGTTGATGTGTGAGTGTGGAGCCGAAAAACGAACGTGTGCATAGTAAACCGTTCCAGTGGCCCAGGATCCATCCACATGCGGCGTACGTCCGAGCTTTTGGTAAGTTAGGGGTTTCAAAATGCCGAGTCGAACATTAGAATTAGCTAGGGTCGTCAAAGAAAGGGGAACATTCTAGGTTGATTTGTGTACCCTTGTCTTAAGATAACAGAGGAAAACCGAGGTGCTGACTCGGACAAGAATGACGGCGTCGGTAGTACAGTGGCTCGGGGCCTGAACGTGATGGTGGCGGCGCTGCTGTCTTCGCCGCCTGAGACAGTCGATTGCATGGTATGCATGATCAACAACGGGAGTACGGCTTGATTATGCGCCTGTCAACGGCAGTGCTGAATGCACATTGCTCCCTGCGTGTCTGTGCTTTCCAGCTTTGGGAGAGCTACAACCATGATTCTAGTACATCTCACTTCTACATGACCACCACAGAGCCACCAGTACGCCGCGCTAAGCCCGTCGATACAGAATATCCCTCTATCGCATCATGCACTGTAAGAGCTGATGTAGTACTGTGAGGAATCAGCCAGATGCCACATACACGAAGCAGTCAGAGTTTGATCCTCACAGTCAAGACCGACTCGCCTCCACCCGGCTCCTCATTCTCGAGAAAAACGTAAAGAATGAGCGCATGACCGTCACAGAAACATGCAATCACCCGCCCACCCAACCTGCCGACTGACAACACTCTCCCCCAATCTCTCCCATCCACCCGCACCGTCGCCCACCCTTCTTCGCCCTGTCCGCTTGCGTCACCCAACGCCTTCATCCGCGTGCTAGGATGCTTCGCCAGCCCGTCCTCTCCTTCCGCAATCTGCTCAGGATCAAGTTCTGGATTTTCGAGCCCAGTCCACAATGAGGATATATTCATGCTATCTGTGCGAAGCGAGAGTCGAAGACATCCGTGCATGTTCCCACCAAGCTCGAGCTTCGGTCCTAAGACACGGTTGGCTGGTAAGCCTGTACGAGTCGAGCCTTCGGTCGACATGGCGAGTTTGGTGAAGCGCTCGCTGATGGACTTCAGCTGGATCAGATTAGGCAGCACAATGTGCACATCTGGATCTCGACAGCGCGGTTCGTGTAGCCCTTCTACGGAGGCCGGAGCGAGCACGCGAATTGGGATATCCTGAGTGATGATAGTCTCGCGATCGGTGCGGGCACCGAAGAAGTCGATCGAGTCGTCGTGGGAGTCGGTCGTGCGTGTCCCGCCGTTGAAGCTGTTGTTTGTGCTGCCGCCACACCTGGTCTCGGCATCTGACGCAGTGGAAGGTCGGATGGGTCTAGTCGGATTGGCAGTGGTAGTGGTAATCGTCAGCGATAGCAGTGGGATGTTGTCTTTCTTCGTCAATCGTATGTTGGCAGCGATAGCATTATGCGCGCTTTTAAGCGCGCTCTGCAATGGTGCAAGAGGTACTTCGAGGTTGATGGTATTGTTCGGCGCTGCGCTTTGAATTGTGTATGTGTCGAAGATTGTGTCTGGCGTCAACACTGACCAGACCTGCGTGCCCTGCTCTGGTATGACGGTAAAGCGCACATCCTTCGAGTCCAGCCGTACCCATGCGATGTGGCCGAGCGTGGCAAGAGACGCCGTGAACTTGATAAAGGTCTGCACATTTCGTATTTCCGCCCTGAAGCGCATGTCGATGGTCTTGAAGTATCAGCGGTCTTGTAACATGTTTCGGGATCTCAAGGTGCAAGAAGACATGGATCGTGTCGACGAGCGGCAGGCATCAAGCGCGTTCCGACTCAACAGATACTTGGACTGTGTACTATCCCATGATGGGAATCATTGCAGCTGCTATTTCTGCTGGCGCCGACGTCTACGGCTTGTGCGAATGTACTGGTGTCGATGAAGGAAAACCGGGGTTCCGCCTCATCACGAAAGCGACGCGAAAGTTGAAACGCCAAGGCTGCCGGTTTTCTACATGACTCGGTCGCATCTCACCACCCCCGATCAAATGCACATTCGACTGGGGCCGGCGGATCTTGATCACTCTCAAGCCGCTGTCGAGGCCGGAATGGAAGCCGAATCGCCCGAATTCCTCACAAATAATCTCTCGCCGGCGGATGAATGTACGCGATGGACCCAGGTGGACTTGCTTTCACTGGCCGCGGTAGATGGTAGGAGCAGATGGACGGAGGAGACCTCCGACATTATTGTTGACAAGAGTACTTCTGATGCCTATTCGTACTCCTCTCGCTCTCTGGCCACAACCACTCTCACAATTGCATCTTCGAGGTAAAGATCCATCTCCTGCACATCCTCGCCGTGGACCTCGCGGCCTTGACGCGTGTTGGCGTAGGTCGCTGGATCGCGCTGTCGTACGCGGAAGATTCGTTTCCGTTCTTGCCTCCTCATCCTGTCACAAAGCCCGACGGACTACTGGATGGGCACATTGTGGTAACAGGCTTTCCGCATCCGCGAGAGCTGTGGGTGCTGGACAGGAGGTAGAGATTCGAGCGCCTAGCAGCAGACTGAGCGATCCAGACGTGTTCTGCTGGATCTATGTCCTGGATGAAGCAAGCTTATGCTGACGCCTCCATGATGGACTCGCGACCGAACATATTTCCATACCTATTGGAGCACACAGCATCCACGCATCAACATTCGACGATGAGAGGTATGAGACGCGATGACCTTGTGTGTGCTTGCACTGTTGATGCGTGCATGCATCACGTGGCCGGATATTCTTACGACAGTGCGCAGGCCTCACCTGTATCGATTGTTTGTGTAAAGTGAGAACATCTCTTTGGAACAAAGAAGATGTTCCCGTGCTTCTTTGCTTGCAACGTGGATTTCTTTTGAGTCGTCGCGGACGCAAGTTCACTTCACTTGAAGCATTGTATCCATTCTTGGAGCCATTGCCGCAATAACGTGGATGCAAAGCCATTCTCGTAGCATCGTTGCCATCTCACCGGCATCGCTCTCCCAAATAGTCATATACCATATCGGCGAACATCCTGTTCCAGCACTGAATCGAGCAGGCCTCGATTCACCCACCGCCAGATATGAGGACACGAAATGGCACCCAATACACTTGGACCGGGCCGCCGCCACGACCAGAAGGACGTCAGCTGTACATGCCAGATGGCGTTTGGAAAGGCAGAATCTGCAGAGTGTGGCCCAAACGCAAGCCGTTGGCCAACACCAGATCGAAAGGCATGAAAAATCGTGGGAACGAATGCTACAGGATCGCTCTCCTGCAGACGCTTCTTCACGTACCGCAGATGTATCAGTACCTGGGCAATGTCCACAAGAAATGCAACCTGCAGGCAGATGAATGCGTTATGTGCGCGACGCAAATGCTTTGGCAAGTTTACTGGAACGACGACAATTGGCCTATCGACGCGTCGCTGCTCCGAAATGCTGAAGAGAGCTTGGCAAGCGCGCTCAAGGCCAGTGTGCCCGCAGGCACCAATACTCGACCTGGATGTGCTCTTGAGGGACTCCTACTCACCGACCAGCAAGCCGAGTCCAACGACTTCATGCATTATCTGCTAGACCAGCTCCAAGCTCAGCATGATAGCAGCACGATACCTTTCGATCAGATGTTTGGGCCAGGTGCTCAAGCAGAATGGACTTGCAATGAGTGTGGCCAAGACAATGTCGAACAGCTGCCAAGTGATTTTCTTGGAGGTCCTGGTGCAAATTATGGCATCGAATTGTGGATAGATCGGCCGAGGCGCGACTTGACCCTCAAGCAATACCTTCGCCATCGCCTGGTCAACAACACGGATAATCGTTTGCAATGCAACAGCGCTGCTTGTAATGGCAGCTATGGCTCTCGAACCGCCGATTATCTTCTCACATCCGCACCGGAAGTCTTGACCATCAAGCTGCAGAGAGTCGCACACGGAGTTGACAAGAAAACTGGACTATGGGCAGCAAAGACCTTGCGTGATTATGTGCATTTCAAGGAGCATTTGAATCTCAGCAACTACATAGTCGGTGGCGAGAGAGCTCGGTATAAGCTGATGGGCGTGGTGGCACATAATCTGCCGGACTTCAACTTTGGTCATTACATCGCTGCCGTCAGGGCTCAGTCCGATCATGATAATCCATTTCGCACGCTGGACGATGACAAGCGGGTTCGGAAGCACGACGAATTTGTATACTTGCAGGACCCTGAGTCGAAGAACGAGCAGTTCTTCCCAGCAGTACTTGTATATGCCCGCATCACTGCCTAATGGAGGAAGAGAAAACGGCGTATCATTTAGTTAATATTGGCTGCGTCTGACTAAGGTTCGAGAAATACGACCATGGAAGCATTTCAGCAAACTGGGAATGCTCCAGCATACCATTTGTCCCTTGTCGCAACCTGACGACGACAATGGAAGCTATCTGAGCCCAAATGTTTCACGTACGCGTTTTGACGTTGTGCTAGCTGATGTGTTAGAGTCTCGACATTACCCAAACACCAACCCTAGCGACCAATGCGGCAGCCCAGCGCGCTAGTGCGTCTCGTCCAATTCGCTTAGTAGGTCCATCTTTCCTCCCCTCCGATTCATAGTCGTTCTCGCTTAGGCCCTGTAACAAGTTGCTAAATGTGGCCGAGGCGCTCTGTGCCGCGGGCGCCGTCTGCGATGTTCACAACCTGATCAAGCCGTCTGGGCCAAAAGCTCAAGTACCTCTTCAGCTCTCGAATTTGAAACGCAGCGATATGACCACAGACACTGCGCCGTTCGATTGTTGGCGCTGCCATCACATAGCTTCGAGGCAGCGCTACTCAGCTTGGGCCTTCGCCTAGCACTTTGCTCTGCAAGTGATTGTACAACGCAAATGCGCAATCTTGGCCTTTTTCCAAGTCGGTAAAGTACCGCTATGCCATTTGTATTGCTATCAAGCAAACGCTAAAGCTATTCGGAGCCCTCGACATGGGCAGTCCTGCTTCGTCTCCATGGGTTGCGGTTTCGACCACCAATGATGGCGACACGGTCAGCTATAACCGTTATGGAGCAGACTCAGTAAGTTCTTCATCATTCTCATCTTGCTCGATTCATCATTTGTTATGTCTGCCTTCCTACTGAAAGCCATGAAACGAATGTATAACCAATTCTCGTGGCAGCCTGCAGCAGATAGCAGTAGGTGGAAGACTTCAAAAGTGGAGCCCAAGGCGATGCCTATGAAGTCCTGCGGTTCGTCTTGGACCGCTGCCAAGCGCGGTCAACAAAGAAATCGGAACGAATAGATCAGGATGACCTTTTCATGGCTGAACACGAGGCTGAATGGACCTGCGACAGGTGCGGCCAAAGTACCATTGCGAATGGCGGAATGACAGAGCTGTCGTAGTGAGTAGGCCTGAGTGACCATATCGATGTTCCCAGAGGTGGCGACTTGACGGAATATCTGCGCGAAGCCGCAGGGAAGAGTGCCGTGCAGAAGGCAGGTATGACTTGGAGGGAAGAAACAAACGCGGCAAGTTCGTGACAGAAGGGAAGGATCGAGTGAACGGGCATTCATCACCGGGCCGACGGAAATTCTGATCATCAGACTAATACGATTTGCTTGGCAAGATGATGAATTCTGCCGTGGTGGAGACGCACGTGAGCTTTAACGCCTGGACGGCGTCGTGGCTCGTACTGGAGCCGGACTTACGAACAGCGGCCATTATGTCAGTGCGATACGCGAACGGGATGGGGAGCGCTTTCGTGTGTGCAACGACGATGCACCGGTCGCTAGGCTTCGGGGGCGGGACCATTGAAGAGCTGAAGCGGCCAAGATTGAGTATGGCTCGGCTTGCGAGCCATACCCTCTCTTCTACAGCCAGGTGCATGATGACGAGCAGTGATTGAGACGCATCGTGTGTGATCAAGATTAGCGATACATCAATGCAAAGCAGATCTAAATCGCGAAGACCCTTCACACCCCCTACCTCCGTTGAACGCAAGAGCAGCTAAAATGGGGCGTGAGGAAGGAAGGTGTCTTTAGAGTCTGTTCCACGTTCATGTGCAGTTTCGGAGATCCTTTGTAGAAGCCATTCGCAGCTTGAACGATACCACATTCGCTCGACGAGTAGACAAGCACAGAAGATCGTGTAAAAGATCATGCTAACCAGATCAAGCTCCGATTCTCCCTCACCTGTTTCGCATCTTGGTACGACGCGGAAGAGACAATTGTCATAGAGCTGAAGCGGCAGTACGACACCTGACCGGTACCATGTGCGGATAAAGTGGCCGGGGGAGAAAGGGAGCAAGTACATGTAGCTTGCAGGGTGAGACACGCGTTTCAAGCACGCCAAGAGCGAGCTGCTATCAATGACAGCAGCAATTGCACACTTGCTCTGAGACCGTTCGCCTGCTGGTGTTTTCAGCGTCCTCATTGACCATCGGATGCATGATCAAGTCTAATGAGCGCTTGCTTCGCGATGTACAAGTATAATGATTGCACCACAGCTGACCCCAAGACAGGATCAGATGCGAGCAGCATCGGGTACGAAGTGAGTGAAGCGCGCATGTTAGAGTCTTCATTATCAAAGTGGACCGTTGTTTTGCCTGATACATTCAACACCTTCATACCATCACCTGAAAACACCAAGTGTAGACTGTCATCAATGGACCCACCGGCAGCATGAGATTGCTCGACGTGGAAAGGACTATCACTGTCATGGAGCTGAAAGAGGAGTATTGGCCTTTCAGATGCTGCCCCTCACAGGATCAAGTGGCTCCATGGGACTTACTCAAGTGGACTCACCTCATCTTTGCCAGGGAACAGCGAGGAACCCATCGCACGTGGGCAGATATAAGCTGACGGTAGGTTGATAATTACTGCCTGCTAATTCCAATACAGTACGGCGCTGAGAAGGGAAACACGGTGCAGCTTGTTATGGGACAAACGAGATGCGTATCTGGCTATGGAGGCCGTCATGAGCGCGACATGGGGCGGGCAAAAGATGATCTTTCAGCAAGTATGCCTCGGGGCAGAGTTGAACGAAGATTACGGACCTGTCTCCTGGAATACGAGTGTGCGTGAGCGAGGACAGCATCTGCTTCATGCGACCGAAGGCTTTCAGGAATGGACGGGCGAATAGGCGAAATCACGGAGAGAGCAGTGGGTAGGAAGTGGGCCAGTGGTGCTTGCCTTTTGATACTGCCTGTTGTGGACGATGCCACCAAAGTCAAAGCCGGTATGAGTCTTGTCTTTGCGCGGCTATTCGTCCGACTTCTAGCTTGACTTTGGTCCCGACGGCGTGAAGACTCAAAGTGAAGATTTGACGCCGCTTTCTGTCGCGAAACCGTACGCGTCTGCTCGTGACCCTGCCTGATCGTTCTTCTTCAACACAGAACATTCCCACGTTCACTCGCGTTCCAATCAAGCACAGGGGACTATACATGATGCCCTAGGCCGCTGCCTCTCTTACGGCTCTTAACACTTTTGTCTATCGAAAAGGCCGTGAAAATATGCAGATCTTCATCAAGACACTCACTGGCAAAACTGAGACCTTCGAAGTCGAGAAGAACACTACTTTCGCTGAGCTAAAACGGCAGTTTTGGCGACACTGCGGCTTTGCACCAGAGGGCCAAGAGCCTCCAAGGGATCTCCAGTATGTTGGCTGGATCTTCGCGGGGACACAGCTAACGCACGACCGTGCGTTGTCAGATGTGAGCTACTGGTAGTATTTTAGTCAAAAGACTCATGCTAAATCGGGGTACAGTACGGCATCGAGGAGTGGTCAACGCTACAGCTGGTTCTTAGGCTACGGGGATGCGGTTGTGGTTGTGGCGGGCGTCGCGATGCTGAGAACGCGAGTGGCCAGGCAAATGATGATTACTGATCATGCAAGCCTTGCAGGCGGAACAACGTAGCGACGGATTCGTTGACTATTCTTGATGCCTACATCGGGCCAGAGTGGACAACAAGAACGTTTCCTTCGTGCGAGTGCAGATTTCTGAACGAGTGAGCTTCCGGAAAGAGCATTGGACAATGGGCGCGCTGATGGCGATCGGCTTTGGAGATTGGCATTCGTGGATAACGAGAAGTCTGATGACCAGTCAGTTGCAGAGCCATCCCGCCTATCCCGAGTGGTTGTAATCCTCAAGTTTCCACACACAAGGCTGTCTGCGGGCCAGTTCCATCTGCCGGCTGGATAAGAGCTCCGTTGGCATGGCCTATGTTCGCAGCATGCCATAAAGTAATCTCGTCTAGGCTCTCGACGACTTTCATGCGATTCCTGTCCGCACCTGAGACAGGTGCGTTGCCCGGCCGGTCGACTAGTATAGCCTTCAACCCTGCATCGGTCGCCGCGTCGATCTCCTTGACATTATCGCTGAGGAAGAGCGTCTGACTTGGTGACCACTGAGATCCATTAGTAAGATAAGCTGTGGCTCCGTTCTGATACGACTACGAACTCCAAGTGCCTCAACGATCTTGGTGTAGCTTTTAGCCTCCTGTTTTAGGCCAGCATTGGTAGTGTCAAACCATCCATCCATCAGAGATGTCAAATCTCGGACAGGCTCCTTCGATGCGCCTGACTTGACCTCCACAATTTCGGAGCCCGGCTTGGGAGATTTTTCCTCGGTCTGCTCAGCCGAGCGCCTCGTGACCCTCGTCCTATTCGTGGATGGCTCGTCTGGCTCCTCATCGATTTGCTCAGCCGCCGCAATAGCAGTCCTCTTCTTCGATGCGGAGCTCTCGTCGACGCTCACATGCTCAAACAGCAGCTTTTGAGCAAAGACGCTGCCAGAAGAGTAAATTGCCAGCAGAATACCCTCGTCCTTCCACTGCTTCAACTTGCGTGTCACATCTGGGAATAGTGGTGTGGCATAAGCTCCAGAACGATAGCCTTCCTCCCACAGGAAACCCTGAAGGTTCTTGTGATAGGCAACCTTGACATCGCGCTTTGTCAAGTCCTCAACATGAGCTTGAAGAGTGCCAGGATCATTGCGGTGTTCCTCAGGGAAGGCCTCGCGATATGGCTTGAAGTTGTCATCATCCCACTTTTCTGCTAGTACATTAGACAGAGCGCTGGTCGCGTATGGGAACTTGGCATTGTCAGCACATTCACTCCAATGCAAATGGCGATTCGGAAGGAAGAGAGGAGACCTGGAATTCTACCTACCAGCGTATCCTTCACGAAAGAGATTGGACACACAGTGCCCTCTACAGCGCATCAGTAAATGCCGTAGAAGCGCCACATGCCACCTACCTTACCAATATCTAATAGCACATAGCGCGCGCCTTCCATGTTGGTATGTCACGTACCGATTTGTGGGTTTGTTCTCCCGAATCAGGTTTTTGGCTTGTGAAATGAAGGCTCTGCTACCATGCCACGTCTCGTTCTAGACCTGTCACCCGATCAGGCCACCATGCCACGTTCAAGCTTTCGTTCAAGCTTTAAACAGCGGTAGCGAGAGCGCTACTGCCAGGGCGGAGTGGATGTGAAAGGGATTGAATCAGGAAGAGATTTGGGTTGGTGAAGGTCCGCCGAGCGTACCGAGGCGGAAGGCGCGGCACGTGGTCGAAGAATTAGCAGCGACCGCAGTGAGAAATAACCAGTGAGTACTCATCCTGGCTGCTGAGAGACGCGTTTGCCAGCAGCGGCAACTAAAGCCGTGTCCGCTCGTGTAATCGGATATCCAAGACTGCTAAACGCTAGGCAAGTTCAAATTTTCGAAAATCGCCCGGGTCTCGCTTCAATGCGGCCGGAACTGTATGCCCGAGTAATGCAGGTCTTGCACTAGCATTCCACCTAGAGAAAACGTGAAGGCTGGCACGAGCGCTGCAGTGCAACTTAAAGTACTATATAGCACATGTACAGAGTATTTGTTTAGATCTCGCCACGTAGCCAGGGAATATGTTCGACTGGACTTATGCAGCGCGGCCAGCCATTCGCTCAGCCGACCGACCAGTTAAGCGAATGACAGGTGGAGTCCATGCTGGACACATTATCAAAAATTTTGAGTACTGATCAACGGCATCACCAGGACGCATGGAGTGTCGAGCAGTGAGCAGGACACCACGTCAAATAGTCGATCGATTGATTGACTGGACTCCCGCGGTATTGGAAACTCCAGACAGTCCAACGACCGATGAATCGATTCGACTCGGACGGTCGATACACGTCGTGCGAGAGAAGTCTCGTCGCAACGTGTGAGCCGTTCAATTACGGCTCGCCTCCATGTTGACAACGAATACATGCTGATGGGCAGCCATCTTGCATCTTGCGCCCTCACCGCTCTTCATAGCCTTCGCTTCGTCGCAGGGTCTCGCGCTGCCTTGACTCGGGAGCTGCCGGCATGACACATGCGGCGGGCACGGGGCGGCACGCTCCCAGACACCCGGCAGATGTGGGTATTATGCTGGGTGGTCTGAGCGCGATAGAGTTTTTTTTTCGGTCTTTCTCTCCGCTCCTCCATGTTGGAGTCAGCCGTATCACGTGCAAGTCGAAGCGCCCACGTTTCCAAGGAGATCCTGGAATCTCAATCACAAGGTGTCGTGTTGTTGTCTATTTTCCCGAGACGGCACTATTTACAATTGATCACGCACAGCACTCCAATATGTGCAGGTACTAAGGTCCAGTGAGACGTCCAGAAATATAGAACTCAACCTGGCCAGCTGGTACGTGTCCGAGCATGCACAAATATGCAGGCGGGGAAGCATGCGGTGGCGCTATTCGGATGGGCGTGCATCTGCCGGCTATAGTGCATCTGTTGGGTGTAGGACATACACTCCCAATTCGTTAGCATTCGTTCTAGTTGCAAAAGCAGATGTCTCTCTTCCAGAATTTGCCATTGGGTCAAGTTCACACCGTACATGTAATGGAGAATCTTTAGTCGGTGTGCCAATGCATGGAGCGTGCAATGGCCATGGTTCGTTCACTGGCAAGGGTGGCGCCGGATGAGCCATTGCGTATCGCGCAATTTCCCAAGCTTCATCCTTTATTGATTTCAATTGGCACTCATGCGCCTGTGACCGTCAAAATCATTAGAGACATGCCAACCCCTCATGTCCTCAGAGCAGTCGCTGAAACGAGCCCCTCAATCGTTGCCAGCGCTTGCACGACTAGAGCTGTTCGCGACGTCCGTGAGTTGCCGCCCTCTACTGAAACGGGCGCGTCGTAGGATTTCGCAGACGCTCAATGCCTATGCCTTGCTCACAAAGAATAGCCACTTGCTTGAGCGCGTTGGCAGGTGTTGTTGACGACAATAAAGTTGGTTCTTTCAAGGAGCGGGATGGCTGTGCTGGACGAATGACCATGGGATGATGACAATGTTCGCGGCCGCTTCTAGACTGTCTCTGATTCGGCCAGCCCCGGGATCCAAGCACGGTCTTGTCCCGAACAGGGTAAGTGCCCCCGTACCTCATCTCAATTGGACAGCAGGAACGCCGTTGGTGAGCCAAGGGAAAGTACGTTACGTGGGTCCCGTGGCTTGCTTCGACGGGTTTCGATTCGTGCTAGCAATGCTCGCACCTGCGTCCTGCCAGTCGCTCACACCAATGCTCCTGCTTACACCGCTCGCTCTCTACCATAATATACCCCGTTCTTGACTCCGCTTCACCACAATCGATCAATTGCATTGCTTGACGACCTCACGATTTTGGGAGTGCCGCTGCCGGACTCTGTTTCCGCTTGCATCGCTCCTTCCTTCGGACTGTCACGCCTGCCGTGATCAGAGCTCACATTCCTTGCACCTTTGGCCCGGTGACGCCTGTGCAGCAACGTCAACATCACGCCTCAAACTTCGCCTTTGACCTACGCTCGCACGGCCGACTGTCCGATGTAGAAGGAGCAGCGCTTTGTACAGGAGACGGGCCGCCTGACCAGCTACAATACCACGCTACAGCTAGCCAAGGTCCGTGCAGCGTCATACGCCTTGGTGGACGTACGCAAGCCGGGATCTCATTATACCACACCACCGCGTGCAGCCAAGTTTGGAACAAGTGTCCAGGACCAGCATCTTTCCACGGTGTCGTCAACTATCTCGGCCCCTCTTGATGCTCTAATCCACACTGCCATCTTGCGTCCTGAGGCACTGTCCCTGACCAGGCTGCAGTGGTTACAACATCGACTCACGTTTCCATCCTCTTCCACGACGATCACGACCACGCCTACCAAGACTTTACCTTACGTTGACTCACGCCACGAACATCTCCTGCCTCTGGACTCACGACTGATACGATCATCTACTACTCCTGACTCACCATCTGCACCTTGTCCGATATACGAGTCTCTGCCCGACTGGAATTGCGTACAATACCACCTTCTGGCTCTTTCGTTGAACATATTTACGCCATACGCACTTGCACTGATGAAAATAGCGACCACAATCATTCAATCTTTTTGAAGTCGTTTCTGAAGCTGGATTAGCGAGCAAGCGAGCTTGTTTTCTTGATATTTTGGATCTGGAGCGGATCGGAGTTAAGAAGGTGCGTCCCATCAAGAGCAAGATAGCAGTGGTCGTCGTTCCAAACATTGGTGGTTGAGAGCCAGGCAGCCATATTGCGTGCCAGCTAGCGTGATACCTTACGGTCAAGAGGTGATGAACATTGACTAACGGATCCTCTACAGGACGGCGGACTTTCTCTCACCACCACACTGTCACTCGATCCTACTGCATTGATACCTGTCAGAAGTAATTGCACACGCGACTAGAAGTCTACAAGCTCTTGCCGCGATTCGGTTGCCTCGAACACAAGATCGGACCTTCTACCGCTGTCTGAAAACCAACTGCTGTAGCCTCAACAGACGATTGCCTGCTGCCCGCTAGACGGCCGCATCGGACCTGCCTGCTTTATATACGTGTCCCACACCTCGCTTAGTGTCGCCCTTCTCCGCCATACTGGAGTCTGGGACTTAAGCAACAAAACTACACTTCAGAGACTATCTGCCAATGGACTGTATGCGAGATGGATTTAAACAAGACAAGCTTCTCGACGGACGGTTCCTGACGATTGCGCCTCTCAACCATGGCTCCTTCGGCATGGTCTTCACGGCCAAGGACCTACACACAGGCGACGAGGTGGCCATCAAGTGCATGACTAAACCGGGCGCTGCCAATGCCAACTGCCCGGCTACCATGGCCATCGGCATCGATGAGAAATCTGAGGAGCTCGAAATCCATTCCCGCCTCAATAATCACCCGAACATCGTAAACCTGATTCATCATTTCGAAACCGAGAATCATCAATATATGGTGTTGGAGTGGTGCTGTAACGGCGACCTGTATGAGGCCATTCGCCTTGGCCGCGGACCGCTGGAGACCGAGCATGTCCGCGACTTCATGCTGCAGCTGGTTGATGCCGTTGACTATCTGCACACCAATGGCGTGTACCACCGCGACATCAAACCAGAGAACATATTCTTGACGTCTGACGGCACTATGAAGCTGGGCGACTTCGGTTTGGCCACCACTGACACTTGGTCCACGGAATTCGCTGTGGGCTCCGACCGCTACATGGCACCCGAGCAGTTTGACGCGTCAATTTACGGCTACGGCTATTCTCCAGCGTCGGCAGACGTCTGGGCACTTGGCATTGTCTTGTTGAACGTTCTGTTTCAGCGCAACCCGTTCGCCTCGCCAACTCAAAAGGACCCATTGTTCGCGGATTTCATGCATGACCGCCAGAGCCTGTTCGATGTCTTCCCGAATATGTCGCAGGATACTTGGGAGGTACTGCGTCATTCCCTATCACTTGACCCCGCCAACAGGTCCTTGGCTGCCGTTCGTGAAGCTCTGAAAGCGGCTGTCAGCTTCACTACTGACGATGAGTCCCTTGATGACTTCTGCACTGCCGAGCAAACCGAGATGGTACCTGTCGCAACGGCTGCGCGTGAGCCGCTGCGTACTCCATCTATCACCAGTCCGACTATGTCATCGGAGGACTACCCATGGAGCTCTCCACTTCTTAAGACGCCACAGAAGCCTGCTCGCCAACTCTCCACTATTCCCGACGAGGAGAGTGAGATGTTCCCAGGGTCCGTCAAGTCTGAGTGGCAGTACGTCGACGCTGATGAGGCTTCGCTGTCATCCAACCTCGACTCGGGTCTGGGCTTGTCGTACAAATCGACCAAGTCCGCAAAGTCTGTTGCCTTCAAGCCGCTTTCGAACTTCGTCAGCTCCCTGCCGATCAGCTTCAGCCGCCCGAGCAAGAAGATCGATCCATACAGCAACAGTAGTAACGGCTTCTCTAAGAGCTGGAGCGATCTGTGGGACGAAGAGGAAGAGCTGGGCAATCAACAGCTGGCACTTGACTCCGAGCTCAGCCGTGACATGGAGCGCATCGATACTGTCAAGCCAAGCACACCACAGCTCAACATCATCCACGAGGAAGAGCGCGGAAACTCGCGTGCTCGCCAAAGTCCTGTGGAGGAAATCGTTACCGCCCGTGCGAACTGCGCTAGCCCTCTGCGCAAGCTGATTGAGGAAGACAAGAAGGCCGAGGCATCTTTGACACCGAAGCAACGCTCGTCATCCATCCTAGACAAATGGTCGTCGCTTGGAAATTTCCGTCGTGCCAAGGTCGAGCTTTCGGCTGCTGCAGTTTCCTCAATCACAGCGACGTCGTCTCCGAAGACGGGCTATACGGATGCTTTTGCGAAATTCACGACGTTCGGCAGCAGCAAGCAGCAGAAATCTCAGCAGCAGCAGTCCAATCACAAGACTCGCGATCGCGCTCCGAGCTGGCGTCAGAGCAGCCCCACGCGTCTTCGCTCTCCTTCTATCACCAGCGGTCGTCCACGAGAGCGTAAGGACAAGAGCCACAGTCCTACTGGTGGCCACACCGCAGAGGCTTGGTCACTGGATAACAACTGGCGCCAGCATATGTCCCCAGTCGCGATTAAAACCGCCTCCACTCCTTCCGCATCAGCACCAATTCCAATGAACAACATCAACGGATATCATGCAGTCGACCACACCAAATACTTCTCTAGCAGCGGCTTACAGCAACGCAAGCAACAACCAGCAAAGTCGCCCAAGAATTTCCTTGACACTGTGCTCGCCGACGATATAGGCGATATGGAGTGGGTTGTTGGCACAATTCACGACTTCGAGATCTAACCCGGAGTTGGATCCTGGAGTGGGTTGTCGCCTTCTTGTAGTCCCGGCTCACTCAACAGATTTCTCACGATTGACATTCCCAGTCCTTGTGGAGGAACACCTGCCTGCCTGCCTTCCTACCCGTACCTCTTTATGTGTATCTATGAACTATCAGACCATTCAGACGGCGTTTGAGATCAAATGGTTTTGTTGGGAATTTTAGGCGTTTCGGAACAGGGAGATCCACACACGGCAAGTGAAGATGATACCACTACAACTACTACTTTACCACAAAAGCAGGGCAGCACAGGGAGGGGGCGGGGAGGTCGGAAACGACGGAACAGACTGAGGATTGAGTGAGACAAAGAGCCGGTGACTCGCTATCTGTGTATGTAGAAGATATAGCTCCTTCCGTCCGCAAAGGATGCGATGGTGTGACAATACAGATTTACCCACTCTCCTCATTGTGCTCTAGTCATTGTCATCCTTGCTGCCATTAAGCTGTCCCTTGGATGGGACTGCTTACTCTGCTGTGGCAACAACCCACCAATTGTCTTTCTCGTAGCCGGATTCGAGTACTTTGCCACCCGCCGCCTCGACATCGGCATCCAACTCGCCTTCGCGGTAGAGGTGATAATATCGATGGAAGGTCTGTTCAGCAGTCTGCTGCTGATCTTTGGCCCCGATCTGGGCCTGGGCTTTCTTCGAGAGCTTCGTCACCCAAGGTACCATCACGTCCTGCTCCCCACCTTCCTTCCACCCACGGCGACTTTCCTCCTGCTCTAGGGCCCAGACATAGAGCAAAGCTTTGCCGACCTTTGGTTTGAGCGTCGTCAGGATTGTCCCAATGGCTTCAATCCTTCGGGCTAGAGTTGAGAGGTGGTGGATAACGGCTATGGAGATGACGAAGTCGAATTTTGCGTCCTGGTGCGGTAATGCGAGGATATCTGCGACGCAGACTGCGTGTGGTTGGTGCTGCTTGGCGATGGTGGCGAGGTTTGTTGAGCGGTCAGAGCCGATGATGAGGATGTCTTTGTTGACGGCGAGGTATTTGCCGTTACCGCAGCCGATGTCGAGGCCGATTGAGCCGGGCGAGAGGTTTTGGAGGAAGCGTTCTATTATTGGCCATGGCTGTAGAAATGATATTTAGCATAGTGGTATTTCAGGTCGTGGATGAGGGAGCGTGGTACCTTGTAGCGTGTTGAGGAGAAGTGAGAGGCGATCTGTTCATAGACTTCATGGACATGTTGCTCCTCGTACTTCTGGGCGGAAGGGACAGAGTCGCTTGTCATTGATCCTCATCTGTTTGTTGTTCGAGCAGGAGGACTACATCTGTACTAGACGTGTTGGATATGATTGGTAGCAATGCTGACAAAAAGTGGGGACGGATAATTACCTGCACGAATTCGGATGATGCAGCGAGGAGAATCAAAATTCTTCTCGATCTCTTCCACAGCAACTGAAGACAAGCACGGCATCGTCTCAACCCAACCATCCGGCCTCACTACCACAAGAGCACCTGCTCGCATATCAATGCCGTATCGACGTTGCGCAGCGCGATCTGCCGTGTCAGAGTACAAGCGACCGAGGATTTCATGCTGGAGAAGCTCCCACGCAGACGCCGCTCCTCTGGCCAGTGTTGTCCAGTATTCCATACAAACTGAATTTGGATTAGTACCGTCAAGACATTCACAACCTGAAAGGCCTACCAGTCAATTGCAGCCTTAGCAGGACTGAGAATGAGTCCGCTGATGTTCCGGAAGTGCTTTCTGCCTCATAAGCCTCTCCGGCGAAGATGAGGACGTGAAGCGAGACTCATTCCTGGTGTTTGACAGCAGCCTGATTGGCTTGAATGTGCTTGGCTTCAGGAGAACTACATCCGGAGCTCTTTTGCCAGGCAGTCACAGCAGTCAGGTCATGCTTCGGACGAAACGAACCTTCAACATTGGGCATGACATCTGCTTGCACGTCACAGAGTGAACCAAGGCCTGAGCTGAACGGCCCAGCTTCTGCCATGACCTAGCCCGAGATTATATGATTGTAAGCATTCGAATCGTCTGTCCAGCCTGCGGACAGACTATTGGTCACGAGCCGACTTGTGCCTTTATCATACCTCAGAAGTCTTTCGACGTTCAGTAGCCTCTCCATTCTGGTAGCACGTTCTGCCTACTAGATCGCGCCCTCGAATTCGAGAGAGAAAGGCTCAACCGCGGTGAGAGCCTCTTTCACAGCTGCCGCTTCGTCAACATCTCATATGTTTTTGCTCTCTCCGCTGTGAAGGCGTGTTCTACGCGAGTTGCACTACTGTCGTGTGCAGCCCATAGGAAATTGCCGTGCGTTGGCGACTCAATTGAACCATACCTGGACGTCAAACATGATACCGTAAGCATATGTCTGGCGAAAAGACTGGTACCGTGTGCAATACCGACGTTCGCGGCTTTGGCAGATCTGTCTTGACAGGATCGTCAATCCTCACCCATCGATCTTCAGTCGTGGCACTTTCGAAGTGACATTCAGCATACCGACCGCCGTGGCACCTAAGAAGATATCTGCGATGTACGCTCGATGACTGCTAGTAGTCGAGTTGAAGACAGTTGCGTTGATCCGGTGACCTCCAGGCTGAATACGATCACCAATGCTAACGGCTGTGAGCTGGGCTGGCGTCCAAATCTCCATTCCGTATCCATCCAGCCTTTCTGAAGATCTCTCCTTGATGCTTCTGCCTAAAAACCAGTGCAAAACCCAAGTGAGTGTCCTCTTTCATGGCTTCCATCAACTAACGGCATCACGCCTGGTCAGCAACTGGCTGTATTCAAATCGTAGAGGCTGCTTGCACTCCAGCCTCTCTTGTGCACCTCATCACCAGCAGCATCGTATGAGACTGTATCTCGACAAGCAAAGCTTTGCTGAGCGGGGCCGTCAGCTAGGTCCAGCTGATCTAGCATTTCACTGCTTCTGGGATATGGCGTAATTGCCCTGCCGTGTTGGTCCTGTTTTGACTTGACGTGTTCCTCAGAAATCGCAAAAGACACGGCTCCAAAGTGAGCCAGCTGGTGTGCTGTGATGAGTCAGAGTTCAACGACACCCTGACGCTGCATCGATCGAGAACTATCATCGCTTTCTGAGATGCTCGATTATGACCTTGGCGTGTAAGGCAGGACGTATCTGGCAGCTTCAGGCCATGCCCTGCCACGTCCATGCTCCCGAGCGGTTGCGGCAGTGACTCATACTCGGCAATGCAGGAAGGTGGCACGGATTGTCGCGTCAATAGGGGATACGTCCTGTCGTAAAGGTATTACGTATTTTACTTGGCATGGAAGCACTGTGCTTTAAGGCCCCCTTTCACGAAGCTCTGGTCCATCATTTCATCTGGACCTTTAAACCTGCTCACCCTATTGTACAAGCCACGGCTCCACCCAGCTGCCCGATCTACAGTGTGCACGTCCGGCGTACTTCCCAGTCTCGAACACCACCTGTCCGCCCCCCTCCCGGTATCCAGTGCAATCTCGTCCGTCGTACTCGCCAGCTCTCTATTCCTCAATGCCGAGTGAAGATCCCTCAGCAGCGGGAGTAATACTGGTACGCATTGCGCAATAATGGTGCCTGCCACCTCGCTAGAGTACCACATTTACCTTGATGAAATTGTATGAATTCATTGTTACCACGCAAAAACACATAATACAATGACACACTTACCGATGCTTGAAGCCCCTCGTCAATATTAGCAGCGTCACCGCAAACGCCATCTTGGTCAGGCTCAGCCCGACCAAAGTGCCGCAAGAGGACGTGTTGATCATGATGTGCATGCGGACGCCCCAGTGTGGGTTCACATAGTCGGTAGCATATTCCGCGCATATCAAGGCGTCGTTGGCTGTGAGGACTATCTAGCGTGCGTTAGCATTGCATCTGTTGCCCGAGAGAGCCCTTATAACCTGCCCAAGATGAAATCAACATGTAGCCGTCCCACCAAAGTCCATGGCGACGACCTAATTTAGCCCAGATTGTCCAGAGCCCGATTTTGAGCTGGACAGAATGGTTAATGTAGTGGATATCAGGATTTCTGCAGAAGACATCCATCACATGTCTAGATCACGCGCGACGGAACCGCATCGACAAGGAAAGCAAACGCGAAGCCTCTTGACTGGAGGAATAATTCAAATACAAAGTATTCCAGGGTGGCAACCAGCACGATCGGGCTCAATCTAGAACAGAAAATCGGGGGCAGTGATGCTTGACGCAAGGCAACGCAGACGAAGCGGCATTTTTCAAATTTAGTGAAGAGGACCGCAACTTACATCAGGAGGGGGCGCTCCTTGGGTCACAGGAGGCATTACGGGCGTACATTCGGACGTCGTCAGTAATATCCATGAGGCAGGGCGTACTGAGGAACCAGAAAGCTTCGGGACGCGGTGACTGTCGCACCTGCGTGCATGAACAGTGGCGCTGCCGTGGTTAACAAGATCTGCGATTCAGAAGGGATATCTGGGTCGTACCTCTCAGCTTAGATGTTCGTCCGGCATTTCATATACGTATGCATATTCCTACATGCCCTGAGCCCGACACTTCGTGCTCTCGTCAATGTCAATGGCAAACTTATCACCTGATTCTCAAAGTCCTTAAAGTCGCCAGCAAGTGAGTCGAAAATGGCTTTCCACGAGCAGGTGTGGCGAAGCAATTCTTCTCGCGTTGGTCCAGGCGTGGAGATGCCGTTACCTTACATAGGTAGCGATATTGCCGGGCATTGCTCGCTCTGATACACCATCGCTACCGGACGTTCCAGCCAAAGGCGTGCAGTTCCTTGGTATTAGTTCGCGTGGCTATTTCCGTTGCGTGGGTAATCTCGCCGATCTTCGAATAATCACACTAACAAAGCTATCGAGAGACAGTCTAGTGGCGGGTGCGTCAGCAGGTATTGACACATTATGTGAGCGCTTCGTGTTGCCAATAGCTCATGGTATGGCGTTCGTTTTAGAGTGAAACACCCAAGGTGACACGAGGCACGCGACATGCTTGCGGCATAGACCTGCATACTCTGCTGAACGGAGGCGAAAACTATCTGAGAGATGAATCGCGAATGTGAAAGATGTATGGCTGAGTTCGACAGGGATTGGTGTATTCGCATCATATTCCGATCCTCATGAATGTTGGTGACAACGACAAGCGAAACAAGGACTCCTCGTACGCATGCGTCTGAGACTCCTCCTTCCAGGTCAGTGTCCGACACTCGATGGAAGCCATTTTCTAAACGTGGATACTTAAAATTTGATTGCGCAAGAGTTGTGCGGCTGATATAGTGCATTGCATCGTCATGAGCGAATTCGTGAGTTGCGGCACAGTGATTTCTTCAGTCAATTCACCGTTCAAATCATTGATGCGGTTGACGGCTTGCTGACACGAGTGACTGCATCATCAAATGCTCGACTCCTTGTTGACACGTTTGACTGCTTGTCGATGCAATCGATTGACTGCTGATAGGTTTGAGGACTGTTTCACGGATTGAGTCAACTCGTCGATCAGTTAGCTGATTGCTTGGCTGAGGGAACCACTAGTTAGGCACATATTCCGCACCGAGCAATCTCTTGGTCGTCCGGGAACTCTCCACCCCAAAATCGCTGACTCAAAGATCCGGTGTTCGGTCTTTCAGGCCTGCTCCGACGCATTTCACCTATGCCCAACGAAAGTCAAGATCGCCCATCTTCTCTGACCTCCACAACTGCTAGATCGCAAGCTTGGGCGGCAGCCAGCAATCAATTCTGGACCATTCGATCGTCCAGTCAAGGAGCAGGCCGGTCGCACCAACGTTGACGCCTGCGGGTCAAGAGGGCCTCAGGTAGGTCCTCAGTCAGGTAAGATCCGATTCCAGCTCGGCGGTTCAGAACCGATGAGACTTGGCCTGATATCCGCAGCACGCCTGCAACTGCGCGGCCGTGCTTGAACTGTGCCGCTTCGGCAATGGCTTCACGTTCAAAGGCGCATCAGTGCTGCTTGGAGCAGACACTCCTAAAGGTCGACAGGACTTCATCGTCAAATGCGGATGACCTCCCTTTTGCCGTCGCTTCCGTCAATGCCACCTCTGAACAACTCCTTGATGACTTTGCCATCCATTACTGTCTTGCCGACTATGCCCTCGACATGTTGGGGTCCCACTCTACCGTACCATACGCCTTTTCCGCCGAGCGGATGATTCTGCAGGCCGGGTGGTACATAAATAATCACATTGCCAGCCCACTTGTGCCCACCAATGTGACTGATGAGGCCGACTCGTACGGACATGCCACCAGTCGTCGTCGCCTCTGCTCCAGCTGCCGGTGCATCCGAGAGGATATCAATATTTTGACGTCGCAGCTTGTCCTCGAACTCAGCTTGCAAAATAGGACCAAGAATACCGCAGCGCTCGTCTCGGTTGCCATGACCACATATCAGTACGAGGACTTCATTCACTGACCTGGCGCCAGCAAATTGAGCCTGGAGCTCTGCTTGCCTCAGCAGGACATTCTTGTGCTCACGGGTCAAGGCATTTTGGCCCTGATGTAGCTGAGATGGGAGCAGGTACGCTTTGATAAATGCTTCAACTCCAGCCTCATCTGTGGGTATGCTAGGCACATAACGGAAGCTCGGCAGAATGAATGCTGAAGCAGCGCTCTGAGCACCTGAAGCACTTGGCTGGCTTGCCGGTGGTATACTATTGCTGGGCCGCGAATGTACTGAGTGGTCACCTGAGCTTCCAGTCTGCGGGAATGAACTGGTTGTGAGCATCACGTTGTGATATGGCTAGATTTATTGGTCAAGTTCAATTAGCTATCAAGGTTCAAGATATGCATGTGGTACATGAAGATGCGCAAGGTAATCAATCAACGAGAAGGCACTTGCCTACCTACATCCGTATATTTGCCCCCTCTTGTCAAGAATGTCTTCAGCTGCTTTATGAGTGCAGCATGGGGACCACCATCATCTTCTTCAATCCGGCTTTTCCAGTCGCTGCGTCCAGTCGATACCAGGACTTGCTCTGCATATGAGGCCATGGAACCATTGATGTTCTGTTCTCGCTCAATCTCAAGACCCTCGGGCAGTGAAGGCATTGATGCGCACTGACATGATGGCGAAGGACACTGCTCAATCACAGGAACAGGCGGAGGTGCGAATGGTATTGCAATCCGTGAGGCAAATGTCCTTCTGAGAAGGCATGCTTCCTTGGCAGCACATCTTGCAGTATTGATGGCGCGTGCACTTCCACATTTCAAGCCGAGCATAATTCGAGGCGACGGTGAGGATAGAAGGCAAGTTGGAAAATGATTCTGCTGACATTGGGGTGGCGAATGCTGACGTAAGGAGATCCAGGACAGCTCACGTGGCCAAGCGCAACCAACGCGTGCGCTTAGGAGGTAGTGGGGACATGAACCAGACCTACAACGCGTTGCAGACAACAAGCTGCACATCAACGACCTTGTGCAGCGCCAGCTGCCATGATCGAGGCCCAGTAGACGCTGCTGCAGGAGAGAAGCGGATTCGCTCGAAGCCACGCCCGCAACGACGGCGCATGAAGCGCAGCCCAAGCAAAAGCCGTGATGCAGCAGATGGGAAAAGCCCGGTCCCAGGGCGGTGGGTCAAGGGCTCCAGCCGTTGGTCGGTGTCGTTCGTTGTCCTCGTAGCAGCCATGGCCATCCTGTGTGGTATCATGGCTGTTACGCCTCTGTTGGCCGCCCAGTATGCTCCGGCGACAAGCAGCAGTGCAGCTAATCTGCCTGGAGTTGCATCCTATGTTGCTCCAGCAGGCTTCCCAACTTCAGTATTCTCATCTTACTACCCTGTATCGTCTGGACAGAATCCGCAACCGGTCATCAAGGATCCAATCTACAACAATACATGGCCGTCAGTACTGACTACACCCCCAGGCCTCTGGGAGCCATTCAACTGATATTCATTAGACTAAATCTGACGGACCCAGACACCATTCCTCAATATGACGATGATCCGATCTACCTGCCAGATCCCATTGCCAAACTCAGCCTGTATGCTCAGAGAGCCGTGATTGCTAGTGTGAGAGCTCAGATCGGCCAGATCGTCAATGGCTCCAATTACAACAATAGCTGCCACGCATGTCTGGCCGCCCTCTCAGCTGGCAAGTCAGCTGCGCAGCTCGCGCCTGCCCTCGTACCAGCCGCAATGGTAGCTCTTTGTACATCTACCGGCTTTAAGACAGCGGCCAGCTGCAGAGAATCTTATGGCAACGATACCTTCGGTGCTGTCTGGACGCAGGTCCTGGCTTTGGCTGATGTAAGTGGTCTGGACGGCGAGTACATTTGCAACACCCTGTCCACCAAATTCTGCCCTTACCCGGCCGTTTCGCCACTCAATACCACTGGTCTGTTCCCGAAGCCAAGACCAGCCAAGACCAGAGCTCCAAAGGCCAGCGGCAAGAGGGTCAAGGTGGCACACCTGAGCGATTTTCACCTCGATCCTAGATACAAGGTGGGAGCTGAAGGCAATTGCAGCTCTGGCATGTGCTGCCGAGTTGACACTTCAAACACTGCCATCACAAAAGGACAGATCTCGTTCCCTGCGCCACTTTACGGATACTATGGGTGCGATACACCATACGATCTGGGTCTCGCCGCGCTCCAAGCTGTAGGGCCCCTCACTGGCACTTCAGCCTTGAACCCACTGGCATGGACCATCTACACCGGCGACCTCGTGTCTCACGATGCGTATTACGAGCTCAGCCGTGACTATGTCGAATACACCGAGGACAGCATCTACTACATGTTCAAAAAGTACCTCACCGGCCCTGTCTTTCCCGTCCTCGGTAATCACGACACCAACCCCGAAGCAATAGACGCCCCGCACTCTCTCCCAGGCAACCTCAGCATGCAGATGAGCTGGAACTACAACCACGTCGCGGGCCTCTGGCAGCACGAAGGCTGGCTCAACGCCACCACCGCCCAGCAAGCCAGCCTACACTACGGCGCCTACTCCATCAAAAACCACTACGGCCTCCGCATGATCACCCTCAACACCGACTTCTGGTACCACTCCAACTACCTCAACTACATCAACATGTCCGACCCCGACGTCTCCGGCAGCCTCAAATTCGTCATTCAAGAACTCCAAGCCGCCGAAGACGCCGGCGAGCGCGTTTGGATCTTTGGCCACGTCCTCTCCGGCTGGGACGGCAGTAATCCCTTGGTCAACCCAACGAATCTCTTCTACCAGATCGTGGAGCGCTACAGCCCGCACGTCATCGCCAACATCTTCTGGGGCCATACCCACGAAGACGAAGTCATGATCTACTATGCCCACAACGGTACCAATATGTCCGCCTCCTCCGCCCTCAACGCCGGATGGGTCGGACCCTCCGTCACGCCCCTCAGGAACCTCAACTCCGGATTCAGGATGTACGAGGTCGACACCGGCAGTTTCGACATCTACGAAGCTTACACCTGGTACGCGGACGTCAGCTCCTTCACTTCCGTCCAGAATTCCTCTCACGGACCTACGTACAAATTCGAGTACTCGACACGAGAGGCGTATGGCCCGCACGCGGAGTGGCCGCCGGACGCGCCGCTGAATGCGACGTTCTGGCATCAGGTGACGGAGGCGATGGAGAGGAATCATAGTCTTGTTAGTCTTTTCAACACTTATGCGGGCAAGTCGAGTGTGATGAGTCCGAATTGTACGAATGCTGCGTGTGTGGGTGCGAAGATTTGCTATATGAGGGCGGGAAGTGCGGCGTTGGGGAAGGCGTGTAGGCAGGGGTATGGCAGTGTGCAGAGTGCGTTTACCGGGAATTGAGAGGGAGTTGCTTTGGTGAAGGTGGCGACTTGTGAGGAGGATTGTAGAAGCATGTGGAGTACGGTGCGAGCTGGCAATTACCCAGATAATGTTTGACATAGTGCACGTGGTTGTGAGATATGAATTTCCAATCGTCGCTGGTCCCCTGATTCGGAATGTTAGCAACTTGGACTCCAGCAAGGCTTCGACGGGCTGTAGCGCTAATCGCTGAGCCGGCAGCCGCGCCCACTCTCTCCGCCCACCACATCTCGCCCACAATCTCGGGGATGCCCGCCGGCGGCCAGCTAACGGCCTATCTTTTCCCAAACACCTCCGTGCTGATCTTCGCTCCGAGCTCATTCCCATCATGCTGCATGGTGATCGTGAACCAGCGCATGCGATCTTGGCAGTGCGCAGTATTGCCTTCTGCGGGATTAAAATTCAAAAAAAAGGCATAGTTGCCTGATGCAGAGATCCCCGATGGTCTGTGGCGCCATCGTACCAGGTCACAACCATTCGGCAGCCTCCCACCCTGACTGCATTCCATGATCTTTCAGCTTCATTCCGTCCGCATACCACCAGCTCAGAGAAGACCTCGACGGCTGGAAGCACTCTGAGAAGGTGATCAAGACCATTGGTCTCCATCCCCACCGTGGTGAACATCTTCGCGCTCTTGCGCACGAGGGACTGGAGAGTGTTGGCCAGTGGCACCAGCAGTACACCTTGTTGGTCGATGGCGATTCTGAGTTGAGGAGACTCGTCCGTCGAAGACATGTTGGCTGCTCGCACTCTTATACTTCTGCTTGCGCAGGTCGCGCTGATGGTGGAATGAGTGACGAAAACGACGAGGATAGGTCGCCTTCTCGTGTCTGGGGAAGGTGAATCGTATACTGATTTCAACCGTGCTTCGAAGACGTGGTCTGTTGAGAACTCGAGCTTCCGGATTACTTGACGCAGGTGTGTTTGTAAATCGCGTTGAACCGCCTGCCAGACGTCCAGTCAAGACTCATGGACGCATGAGATGTGCCCTTGAGCTGCGTGGTCTCATGACTGGGAATGAACGTCGTTCTCTACCCGGACGCCTCGCTAACCTCTTTCAAAATCGCCCTGACCCACCGACATCGCTCCCCGTCACTCTTCCTCGCTACTCTCGCCCAACCTTGCATCCTCCTCCTGCCTCCTGGCTAGAATATTCTGCCACTCCTTCGCAAACTCCCTCAAGCCCTCTCCACTTGCGCCAGCCTCGACGACATCCTTGGGCATCTTGTGCGCACTATACTGTGGCGTGGCGAAGCTGTGTGCCTCTGGGTCTGACTTCCTGACCAGCCGTAGCTCAGGTAACCATATGTCCTCTTCGTCTGAGTCGTCTGACTCCGCGCCGTCACCATCCTCGTCTATCGGATCCTCCGCAGGCTCCTCAGCATCCATTTTCCCCGGCTCCGACGGCCGCCTGATCCTCAATCTCACAAACCCCTCCCCCACACCCCTCTCCACTCCCAATCCCTTCCCCTCCTCCTCCCTTTCCGGCGGCTCCGCCATCTCCAACACCTCCAACCAACTATACAGTATGGGATCCGTCCTCGGCGCCCACGGATTGATATCCACCAACCACACCCGATCACACGGACTCGGCACATAAACATCAAAGACAAAACTCGCATCCTCAAACGTCTCCCTCAACCTCACCTCAAAGAACTCATGTATCAAACTTTGCAACCGCCCTTCCATCTTCTCCAGAAACTCATAATGATTCAAGTCCCTCTGACATATACACAGTAACTTGC
Organism: Teratosphaeria epicoccoides; assembly: GCA_021401465.1. Lineage (NCBI taxonomy): Eukaryota > Fungi > Ascomycota > Dothideomycetes > Mycosphaerellales > Teratosphaeriaceae > Teratosphaeria > Teratosphaeria epicoccoides. The sequence continues at coordinate 198,918 of JADDMT010000045.1, forward strand.
GATTCCTCACAAAACATCGAAACTCGACGGACGGGTTGAAACTGGGCACGGTTTTGCGAAGGACGAGGTAGTAGGGGATTTGGGACTGCGGGAGGGTGAAGGCGGGGGTGTCGATGGCGGAGTCGAAGGCGTGCTCGAGGTCGTGGGTGATGAAGTCGGAGGATTTGAGGAGGAGGTAGATGTCGGCGGGGGAGCGGCAGTCCATAGTGTTGGCGTTCATCCAGGTGGCGTCCTTGGGGGCGCTCCAGTTGAGTTTGGGGACGACCCTGCCGCCCAATTGGTCGATGGTGTGTCTGATGGCATTGTGGATGTCTCGCCAGCCTTCTGCTACGTCTGGCTCTTCATCGTCGGAATCGGTCGAGGTGTCCGGGTTGTCGGAGGCGGAGAAGACGCCGCTGTCGCTGTCCCATTCTGTTTGCGGCGGTTGGTGGTCGTCGGGGAGGACGATGCCGTCGGCGCGGAGGTAGTCGAGGAAGGGTCGGGAGAGAGTGATGATGCGTGATTTGGGGGTGATTGTGCGGTACTTTGGCCACCAGTTGTGGTATGCGCAGTTCATGATATGCGCCTTTGTGACGGGTGGAAAGGGGAGTGAGGTGCGCTGCTCGATCGGGTCGTCGCGGCGTCTTGGGCCATCGTCGTCGATTGCGGAGGGCATGGTGGCAGAGACTGTGCAGACAGGGTGAAGCTGAACGGGGACAGAGCTTGGTACCAAGAGAAGAGTCATATCATCAAGCTCATATGCAACGCGGGGCACTTTCACATGCTCACCCGACGGCCCTTCCCGCACGCGTCACCTTCGTTCTCCCATCCTCTGTTTCACCTCCGCACCTTCCGCAATCACACATCGCGCCATGGCGGCCAACGTGGGTCTCAGCACGCCCCGCGGCTCCGGCACCTCCGGCTACGTGCAGCGCAACCTCTCGCACCTCAAACCCCGCGACACCGCGCAGCCCCCCCCCAGGGACTTGGACGGCGTGGCCAAGCACCGGCAGCGCCAACCCGACCAAGACATCCTCGAGCACGAGCGCAAGCGCGAGATGGAAGTCAGAGTGTTTGAGCTCCGAGATCGGCTGGAAGATGAGGGGTAGCTGCCGCCCCCTCTCGATCGCACCTTCCGCCACCGTGACAGTGGGGGGTGGGTGGGTACATGCACCGTACTGACACTCCGCGCAGAGTCGACGAAGACGAGATCGACGATCGCTGCGACGCGCTGAGGAAGGAGCTGCAGGAGAAACACGCCCGGGGTGGAGGGACGGGGCCCGGCAGTGGCAAGGGTCTGAAGTCGCATCAGGTGCACGAGTTGGCGAAAGCGAAGATCGCCGAGAGTGAGAAGTTGCGGAAGGCGTTGGGGATTAGTCAGGATTATGAGGAGGGCTCGCATTGGAAGAGGCAGGAGGAGCGGCGGGTGGAGAGGGAGAAGGAGGCGGCGAGAGGGGAGGATGAGTAGGGAGGGGAGGGGGTTTGGTGGGCTTAGCGAGGCGTTTGGCCACACATCTTGACTTCAGTCTTCCCGTCAGCCAGATCCGTTCAACAATCAACATCACGTCATTCATGCAAAGCAAGGGTATTCTACTAGGCTTCAAGATGCCCGCATCACAAAAGTCCTCTCGCTCAACCCAAACCCTGCGTTTTCCCTCCCTCACTCCACAACATTGCTCTCCACCGGCCCCTGAAACTGCCGATGTCCCCTGACGAAATAATAGACCACCCCCAACACCAACACCCCCCCATAGACCGTACAGCTCCAATTCATACTCCTCGCCTTGACCGGCACCTGCGGCGGGAAAAAACTGAACACGACCGTCATGGCGCTGTACGCCGCGGCGCAGATGTTGATGCAGAGGCCGTAGCGGCCGAGATTCCAGGGGCCGAGGATGAGTGGTGTGGGCGTGGTGAGGCGCTTGTGGATGAAGAGGAGGAGGACGATGAGGTAGGAGGAGAGGTAGGAGGCGGTGGTGAGGGAGATGATGGCGTTGAAGGCGATGGGGGAGCCGATGTTGATGAGGGAGAGGAGGAGGCCCGTCGTGCCGGTGAGGAGGATGGTGTGCGTGGGGATGCAGAGGGTCGTGTCGACCTGGACATTTCAAGTCAGTACGGTGTGGGTCAGTCGTGGGCTGGTCCCCATGGGTCGACTTACGCGGCGGAAGATGTGGGAGAAGGGGAGGCCGCCGGAACGGGCAAAGGCCCAGGCTTGGCGGGAGGCGGAGGCGACGAAGCCGAGCGTTGCGAAGATGTAGAGGGAGACGAGGAGGGAGGTGAGGGCGGTGGTGCCGGCTTTGGATCGCAGGGCGTTCTCGAAGATTTCGATGAACGGCTCCCCCGAGATGGTGTTGAGGGCTGCCATGGGGTCGCCGAGGCAGTAGAGGATCATCTGGCATTGGATGGAAGAGTCAATCGAATGTACAGCAGGTCAGGGAGGAAGGCGTGTTGTGAGCTTACGATGTATGTGGCGAATCCCAAAGCGCCATTGATGAAGATTGTGAAGAACATGGCGCGCGGAACATTCATCGCCGCATTCTCGACTTCCTATCAAGTCCGCAAGCCAAATGTCAGCAGATGGATCGTATATACCGTCTCGAGTCGGACTTTGTACACTCACCTCAGCTAAATGACAAGCCCCATCATACCCAATAAACAGCACCGCGCTCCCGGCCTGCCCAATCAACCAACTCACACCCGAACTCCCATACCCACTCAAGTTGTTCCACTCGGTCCACACGAACCGACTCGCGCTGATCGGCGCTAAATGCACCATCGGGATCAAGACCGCAAAAAACCCAATCACATGCAACATCAACACCAGCCCCTCCAACCCCGGCAACAACTTGATCAACGACGCGTTAAACACCACCGTGAACACCATAATCGCAATCATGATCATCGTCGCCTGCCACGCCTTGGGCTCATACGTCTCCTGATTCATCGCCACCAACACTTGAATCACCGTGCCCCCCAAATAGAACCCGGTGCTTGCAGCAGCCTGCCAGCCGAGCACGCTGACCCAGCCTGTCAACCAAGACAGAGTTTTCTTGTAGGGCTCCGGGGCGAGGAGCGCGACCCAGTGGTACTGGCCGCCGGAGATCGGGTACATGGAGGCGAGTTCGGCCATGCTGGCGCAGGTAGCGAGGGCGCCGAGGAAGGCGAGCATGAAGCCGTACAGCATGGTGGGGCCGCCGCCGTTGACGTAAGAGGTCACAAAGAAAGGGATTGCGCATTCCCAGGTGCACATCATGGTGGTGGTGAGGCCGAGGAGGGTGACGAGGTTGAAGCGGCGCTGTTGGCGGGGAGGGGTGAGGGTGTTAGTGTGAAGGGATTGACACGCGAAGGTTGGGACGGGAAGGGGTACCTTTGTCTCCTGCTGGACATTCAGACGGCCCATGTCCAGCGCATCCTGCAGGGAGGCGCTGCTGATGATGATATCCGGACCATTGGCGTTAGGGCTGAGAGGGGAAGGGACGTCGTGGACGGCTTTCGGGAGGTCCATGGTGACCGCGGCGGTGCGTGAGAGGACGGGTGTCGTTTGCGGCTAATTCTGACGTAGTCGGGTATGCGATATCCTACCAAGGAAGCTGCGCTCTCCGTCGGCGGTCGCGTGAAGTGGTGAGAGCAGCGCAAGGCTCGTGGGCCCCGCTGCTGATGTCCGCAAGCAGTTGTATCCGGCCGTGTGCGTGCGAAGATGCGTCGACTTGCATTAAGATTCATTGAGCACACACGCTGACTGCTCGCTGCTCCGACTCAGACCATTTTGAGATGTGTGCATATGCAAAGGACGTGGCTAGCACAGAGATGATTGCGCCTTTCCGCGAGAGTCCACATCCAGGCCTGCGGCGCGGGCATTGAGCACAGCGTATGAAGCTAGCCGTGAAACGACTCGGTACCGTAGATGCTTGCTTGCTGGTTGTCGATCGCGCAATAGCCTGGTCGTGCCTTAGGCCTCCATTCGAACATGCATAGGATGGAGCGGCGCACGCGCAGGCCCAAGGCGCGGAGAACGGGAGGCTTCGAGAAGCACAAGCACTGCTTCGACACGTGCTGACAGCGAGCACCTGAAACGACACTGCCGACCGTCTTCCATGTGCACCGTCCACCATCATCCCAAGAGCTTCTGTCACGTTGCATCGCTTCTAACGACCAAGGACCCTTGGCCACCATTCAGAGCAGTACGCTGCGGTCGCAATTTCACGGCAGTCCCCGGACGAAGAGATGCGCAGCGGGGAGCTCCCTTGCCGAGAATCTGCCTGTCTTGTGATCGTCTTGGCTCGCCGCTGGCCACCTACACTCACATTTCGCCTCCGTAGGTTCATTCAATGTCGGCTTGGCAGCCAGGAATACCATGCTCACCTGCCTAAATCTCAGGCAGCTTCAAGACCTACCCAATAGCTGCGCTATCCGACTGCTAGCTGAGTCCCGATTGACCTATTCCACCACCCCAAGCCAAGCGAATGCAGCTCAATTGTAAAGACCTAACTGGTCCTATCTGTGGTAGGACCCTTGCGAAAAGACCCACTCTTCGCACGATCGTGACACGCGACTGTATCTTCGCGCTTGAGCGCTGTGAAACGAGCTTCTGGCACGTGTTCTGTGCATCGCTCGGAAATCATTGGGCGAACAGCCGCGTCGTCGACAGGCAGTGGGTGCCGCTGACACCAAGAGGTCCGCCAATGGTAACTGCTTACACCCAAGATCATCATGCCAATGAGTGGCCGATTGCAGCTTAGATGACGGCTCAGCTTCTGTGAATCGTCCAACTCTGCAGGTTCTGCAGATACAGCTTTCCGTGACATGTCGACCGCGACAGAGCCATACGTGGAAGGACCCAGACACGCTGTCGTCACGCCGGACGATCATGGTGCAGTGCTGTCCATCGCGGCGTGGTTCCTGATGGTCACCATGATCCTGACTGCTTCGTTGCGATTTTCGGTCAGGTTCTTGACGTCCCATCTTCCGGGCTGGGACGATGCGGCTCTTCTTGCTGCGCTGGTGAGCGAATGCTGGACTGCCGCTCCAGAAAAGATATTCTGAACTGACTCCGAGACATTCAGATATTTGGCGTCATGGAAGTTATTGCTGTCTCGATCGCAGTGGATCTTGGCCTTGGTAAACGGGCCGTGTTGCTCGAAGACAGAGAGATCCAGTTCATATCCCAGGTCTGACGTCCTAATGCGAGAGCGCGGCCAATGAGATCCGCTACTGACCTAGGCGTAGGCCCTCTACGGCGCCATTCTGCTCTATGTGTTCACACTCACGCTGTCGAAAGCATCTGTAGCGATCTTGGTCAGCCGCCTGGCTACAGTGAGGCGTCACATGTTTGCCATAAGAGCGACCATGGTTCTCGTGGCGGCCTGGACGGTCGTAGCAGTGTTCACAGTAGGCCTCCGCTGTGGATCTGATACGCCATCGAAGACTCTGATGACGAAGTGCGGCAGCCACGTATGTATTTATAGTTTGCGTCGCCGATCTACTTTACTAACCAGAATACAGACCGTGACATGGGGACTTCTGGGGACCATCGATATGGCCATCGATGCTATTCTGATGGTTCTGCCCACGTGGGTCGTGTGGGACCTCCAGATGACCCGCGATAAGAAGCTTACTGTGGCGTCAGCATTCAGCGCTCAGATCTTGTGAGTTTCCTGTGACACTCAACACTTTGGTTTCCATGAACGCCCTCAGCTGACAACGTCCCAGGCCAATTACTGCGCAGATCGTGCGACTCGTGTATCTTAACAAAGCGCATGACGGCCAGGATAGGTCGTTCGACGCGGTCTACTATGCCACAGCGACCCAAGCTCACATGTCGCTTAGCCTTATCAGCTGCAGCGTGCCAGCACTCAAGCCCTTCGTGCGTGAAACATCTTCTCCGACCCCCTACGGGAGACACACATAGGTGCTAACGAACGTTCTCAGATGGATGCCGCAGCTTCAGGCTACATTGGAGCGCGAACGAACTTCAGCAGTATCAAGGACTCTCAGCCCAGTAAAAGCATATACGCCATGAGCTCGCTCGCTAGAAGGAAAGGTTCATGTGCTCAGAGCGCAGGAACAGATACGACCTCAGCGCGTATGGTAGACAGTCTAAACCAAGGCTGCCCAACCAAGAATCGCACCGTCGTGCTTGCGGCGAAGGCAAACGAGTATGAGGGAAATCCCGAAGCAATCCACAGATCGGTCGAGGTACAGATCCAGTATGAAGGGGAGGAAGACGAAGCGCGGCTGTACCCAAGGGACCGATCGATGGAGGCGCCTAGTCTCGCCGTATCCGCGGATACGGGGCATCAAGTTGCCGACGAGGCTGGAGATATGTGCCGCAAGAAAGGAAGCAGCGTGATTTCAATGGCCTAGCGGCATTCAGCTCCAGAAGGAGCGGAACTTTGCGTGAACAATGTGCAGAGATTCACCGGCTGCCGGACACGTGTTCTCGAAGCTTCTTAGAACTCGCTCAAAAGCACCTTCTTCAGGCCACCGCTTTGTTGTTCGTAATCCTCGATTTTCTTCTGGCTGGCATCAATCTTTGCCAACAACCAGAGGATCCTACCTCTCACTTCGGCAGGCTGCTTCGGCAATTCACCCAACAGCTTGAGCTCCTGCTCATTCTTGTCGATCCCTCTGCTTTCGTTGGTGATCGCCTCCGCCATCAAAGCCATGTTCAATTTCGCAGAAAGCACTTTGTCTTCTGTAAGACGCTGGAATGCAGACTGATACACTGGTTTGCCCGGTTTGATGCTGTACGGTCTCCCGTTAAAAGACTGGACAGATATCAACTCGGCTTGCTCCAGTGCCGTAAGCGCTGCGTCACCACCAGCTTTGTAGGGATCGAGGAGCAGAACTTCATTGAAGCGAAGACTTTCGGAGGCTGCGAGAGAGCGGATCAAAGTCCAGGCTTGGGTAGTACTGAAGGCTTTGTCTCCATTGTTGCCAGAGAGGAGGAATATTTTGATGATTTCTGAAGCGCTCTGGTCCACGATCTCGCCCACAGCTTTCTTCGGTGTTTCGCCCGCTTTGATCCTTCTCGCAAGAAACTCCAGATCAGTCAGGCGGCCACCAAGCAGGGGTATGACTTCGTCAAGCTCCCTGAGGTCGGTGCGCTTCTCAGCCGGGGTGAGCCTGCGCTCTTCTTCACCATCGGTTTTGGCAAGTTTGTCAGCTCCACTGCCTCGAGCGTTGAAGTTGAGGTGATCGACAACGTATCGCTTGGCTGTTTCAGGCGAACAATCACCTAAAGAGATCTGCCGGAAGACGCGATCTGGTAAGGCGTTGCTTAGCAATTTGCCAACCGAGACATCGTTCGTGAGGAAAATGACGTGAGCAATGTTACTAGTCGTCAATCTGGCCGCCCACTCTGCTAACTTGTCGTAGACTACGGAAGCACCTGGCTCGTTGCTCTTGTGCAAGAAGTTGTCGATGACCACTATAGGTCTGACTTCTGGATGAGCTTCCAGATATTCGTCATCGCTGAGCTTCGCGTCCGGATCGTTCTGCTTTCGCGCGTCCAGGGCAATACTTTTCAATGCTGCGCCAGTATTTGTCCATATTTTGGTCAGCTGATTCTCCAGCGTCTCCGAAAAGCCAGCCTTGATGCCAGTGAGACCCTGCGCCGCCAAGTCCATCAGGCCGCTGATGTTGTTCACCCAAGAGAACACCGGTCGATAACCTACTTGATTGGCAGCAGCCTGAATTGTAGCAGCCTCACTTCGGGCTTCCTGTACAGGCTTGCAGTCAACGAGAAGTACTCTATGGGCATCGCGTTTGCCTTTCAACGCGTGGTCCACCACCAGTTCCCTTTTGCCGCTACCCCGCGGGCCTTGCACTACTATGAATGTATCAGAGCTTTCCATTAGCCAAGACTGTATCTTTTCAATGTCGCCTCGTCTGTCGTCCCAGACGACTTGCATGCCAGCTTCAGCCTGGTCAGGCCCTGATCGGAGCCTGTTCAGGATGTCCTCGCCCTGACTCCTCAGCCACCGCCAAGCCTTATTGTCCTCGAAATGCCATGATCGGGTAATATGTTCCTTGATACTGAAGGTACGGATAGGGTCGAAAATAGCAATACTGATACCAGCGACAAGAGCTGCAAATGCAGGAATCACGATCCTGGGATGAGCAAAGATCCAGTCTTTGACCCATCCAAATCTTTGCTTTTTCTCATACGTCAGGCGAAGAACGGTGCCCAGCTTGCCACCGCCTTCAGCCTCGGAGACGGTATATCCATGCAGGCAGTTCTTGGCCATGATGCTCTTTCCAAGGCGTGCAAAGTCCAAATTTGCGTATCTGGGCACGATCTTGGAATCTGAAGGCTGTGCCAGGATGTCCGTGAGCTTGCCGTAAGGCCGGAAGAAAGCATACAGCTGCTCTTGATTCAGTTCTGCAACCTCGGCGCCTGGCTGAGTAGGCAGAAATTCTACCCGAAGGCGGCGCGAGGGCATACGCAACAGATCTTCCAGCCAAGGCTTGCCCATCACCAGGTTCGCGCCTGCAGTATGGAACGGATTGATCCATGGCCTGATACGATTCTTTCTCATGTGCTGCTTGATAGCCTCAGTCACTGTCGCAGCATCCGTTGTTTCGTCATGCTTAAACTTGACAAATGCACCTCCCTCCTTCAGCCTGGGCAAGACTTCCAATATCTTGACTTCGCCGAGGCCAAGATTGCTGTTCTTGACAGCCCGGTCGACAACTTCACTTGGTGATACAGCGCCGATTTTGTTCCATTTTGAGTTGTCCTTCAGCACTGATGAGCTGGTCGAGCCCCTGTCCAAGACGGATGTAATGCTATGTAGCCACTGGAGGTTGACCGGAAGCAGGTTGTTGAAGAAGACAATACCCTCGTACGGCTGGATCGAAATGTGTCCAGTGTTGTTCTCGCCAGCCTCACTCGCAGCATATCTTCTCAATGCAGGTGCTCTAGCATGCCAAGCGACCGCGTACCTTCCTGGAACAGACGCCGGGCGGCACGTTCCAGGCACGCCGAGAACTATCCGCGATGTCATAATCATATGGTTGATAGCAGTATATCACGATACATGATGATGATGCTCGGGATCGTCCAGATCCACGATGTGACCTGGATGTCGATTGATGAAGTTGCTGGAAAGCCACTGCCTCGCGTTCTCACGTGTGACGTCGACGCCGAATCCAGGCTGGATCGCCCGTCTTTGCTTGATCGTGCATCTTTGTGCATCATTCGCTGGCCGCGCTGGTTAACTCATGTGGGCAGACCGAGAGGGCAGCATTGAGCTTGTCAGTGGTCTCACGGCAACCAACACGGCAGGCTCGTCTTCTCCTGCGGTCGATCGTCGTTGCCCAGGATCATCAAGCTGAAGCACATGTCACACACACGTGCATGTGCAACCATTCCAGGAAGAACAATCAGCCGCGCCGCTTCCGTTCTCGACCCCTTTGACGATTTCAGATCCTTCATGTTTGACATATACAGGCTCTCGTTTCGTCGCATGATTGTAACGAAGAGTTTTCATGACGAATAGCACGACCAGTGCAGGCATTTTGAATCTGCTAGCCGTCCCCCGAGATCACTTCCAACATGGCTCCTCAAGGCCCCTTCAAACTCGTCACAGTGAACAACAACCCGGAACGGGCCAACAGACTAGTGGGTCGCATCATCAGCGACCTCAGAGAGCAATATACGATTGAGCACATAGCCAACGCAGAAGGTACATCTTCACATATTACATCGCTCTCATCCGCTCCCAACTTCGAACTAATCCCAGAGCAAGGTCCCGAAGATGCACCAGCGATCATAGAACAACACCATCCAGACGTCGTAGTAAGTCTCGCGCCTCTACGTTTGCAATGCTTGTGGGTTGATCTCAGAAACATCAGTTCACAGCATCCATGTGGTCACCCGAGCAAAGCGAGCAAGTCTTCGCGGCCGCCCGAAATACCAACAGCAAAGTCAAGACTCTTGCATTACCTCAAGGCCTGCAAGTCGAGAAAGGTCCAGATGCCGTGGTGGAGTACATCAAGGAGAAGCTCCCATCATTGCTTTCGAGCGGAGGGCATTGGCCTATGCCGTGACCAGCCTCAGAAGGTAATGACTTGCCGTGGAGCCGATCATTATGCAGAACAGAAAAGATAGAGAAGCACTGGTAGACGCCGCGATGATTGCATGGCAATGTCGGTTTCTAAGTACAGAGGTATCATCATTGCTTATCTCAATACAACAACAAGAACAACTAGCGCCGATCTAGCCAGTCGTCACCGTATCCTCCACGCTTCATCCTCATCATCCAGCTCATCACTATCCCACCCATCTTCCTCATTGCGAGCCGCCAGCTCCACAAACCTCCGAATCTCATCGACCTGCCGCTCTCTGCCAGGTCTCGCAGCGAATCTAACAGCACCTTGCGGCCGACGCTGTGCATTCCTCTCATGCTGACGCACCGCCTGCGCACGACCGTCAACCGGAGCGCGAGCAGGAAAGGGATTACGGGGCCGCCTACCTCGCCGAGCCGGAGGAGCTGCCGGATCCGGCTGCTGTGGGTGTGCTTGTCCAAATATGCGGACTCGTGCTTGCCTGGCCGCTTCGTCTCTATCATCAATATCAAATCCGCCGAATACTGCGTGAGCATTCTCTTCACCCTGCGCGCGCCGGGCCCCAGCCTCCGCAGCTGCGTCTTCTTCAACTTGAGCTTCGCGCGCAGCTTGGAGAGCCATCTGCTCCCAATGCCTCGCACCTCGAAAGCCACGACCATCCTCTGGTTCCTGACCCTCATCGCCTTCTTCGAGCTCCCAGAGCCTCTGATAGCACTCCAGACCCGCCTTGTTAAAGTGCTGGTAGGGGTTGCCGCCGTCCAACCATGAGCCGCAGAGATAGCAGAAATGCGTATTGCACTGGAAGCATTTCATGTGGTTGCAACCCATCGTCTTCTGTGTGGGCGAAGAGCACGTCGGACACGGACTCGTGTTCATGCGGATATAGTCGTAAGAAGCCTTCTCCTCCGACGAGAGCTCGTTTGGGTCACGCGGGAAACATCGTGCAAAGTCGCCGTGCCATCCCATGTAGCAGATGCGACAGAAGGCGAGACTGCACTTCTCGCATATGGCGATGCGATCGCCGGCCTCTATATGCTTCTTAGGTGTTGATGATGTGAGATGCTTGGGAGAGTCATGCTTACTTCTTGGCGTATCATCCGCGCCGTTCGTTCCAGCTTCATCATCAGATGACTCAAGCTCATAGACTGCAAAATCGGCGGGTATCGGAGGATATTTCGCGCTCTTCGCTGGCCCCTGACACCACGATCTTGGGCAGTAGACGGTAGCTTTATCCGCTTCCATCTTCTTCTTGCGCTTCATCTCGACATAGCGTCTCACCATGGCTTCGCTAATTCCAATCGCCAACAGCTCTCGCGGATGCAACGATCGTTCCGGTCGTTTCCGCCTAGAGGTCGTGATTGCTCTTTTCCCACAAGCCGGGTCCAGACATCGTATAGCCGCAACATTGCCTTCGGTGATGTAGCTATCGAACGAGTCCTTTAGACAGGTGCGACAGAAGACGTGATCGCATCGGGCCATGCGATAGCAGCTCGTGCCCTTCTTAGGCTGAAGACATATGCCGCAATCATAGGTGCCCGCATTGAATGTCGCGAGCTTAGTGTCCGCATCAATCTTGATCAACCTCTGCTCGTTGCTCGACGGCAGAACCAAGCAGCCACTCGCGCTCTGATCCAGGCCGAATCCTTGCTCAGCAGCCTGCTGCAAATAGTCGATGTATGCAAACAAGATCTGACTCTGCCCGTGTTCGTCCCACAGCTTCTCTGCCTCAGCTTCCAGCTCTTTCAGCTTCTCGGCCGGTAGCCAGTCCTGCTTGGCAGTGAGATGGACTTTGGGAGGCTTGTCCGCAGGGTACCCATCCGGCAGCGTTGCATGCAAGCACAGCGGCGGCAGATGCGAAAGCTCAATATCCTTCTCGACAGATGCCGTAGTTACAGCTGTGGCATATGACCCGTTCGCGCCGATCGTGATCGTCGGCCCATTGCTCGCCTTATCTGGCACAAAGCGGATCAAGAGCGGCCGCGTGGGTGTCACAGCAAGCTCAAGGGTCGCCGTGAAAGCGGACTGATCGCTGACAAGCTCAGGATATATCGCCTCTAACGACCCCAGCTCTTCTACGCGCTCGTCGTCTGTCTCTGCCATCTCGTGATCTGGAGGTCGCGCTTTTTGTAATGGTGGCGTTTGGCCTCCGAGAAGCCAATGTTATCTTTGTTGGTTCATTGCAGACTCGCACTTGCCACAAGCAGTTTGCGAGAAAATGTGGTTTGTCTCTACTCGAGAGAAGCAAAATCGTGAGTCAGGGTGGAGAAGTAGGAGGCAGTACACAAATCATGTTTGACCGAGAGCGCGGTGACTACATTCACATGTCGACAAACTGAGCTGGATACAGCAAGTGTCGAGGAACGGCCTAGCCCGTGGACACGATCTTTGCATCAATCTTGCAGCTTTAACATTATTATCTGACCTTAAAATGTACCAGCAGGCTGATCCATAACCTGGATCGCGGAGGCACCCTCGCACCGATTGAGATTTCTGTCCCCCTGCTACGGACCTGTTGAGGATGCTCAGTAAGATCCTAAGGATCCGATGGTGTTGTATTCACGCCGTACGTTGTATGCTACCTACGTACCACTGAGCTGCCGTCACACTGCGCCTGAACGCTTTGTATGAGTGCTGCTAGTAGAAGCGAAGAGTATATCTTCAGCTGCACTGTTGCTTGGGGTGTTGGCTTGCTCAGGCTGTATGTTCTGCGACGTCTAGGTGATATTTGATGGCGAGCGAGCAAATGCGAACTTCTGTCCTCCTGTACACAAGGACCCAGGTAGATATCGCTTTCCTAACGACCAGACCGTAGAGCTGCCTCCCTAGGCGCTGGCGGTGTCCGAAACGTTTATTAGGTACACATGCAGCATCCGAAGATTTTGCACCCTCCACGATCCACCTCTTCGACGCACAACCACGATGGACGACCCGCCATTGGCGTCCCTCTCCCTCACCCATGTCCACTACAACCCAAATGATCCGCTCTCCCACATCGCCGCCTATCTGGCACTCGTTCCCCAGGCATTGATGATCGCATATGTCTCGCTGATATGGGGCACGCGCGAAATCGAGATTGCCCTGATGTTCGCCGGGCAGTTAGGATGCGAGGGCCTGAACTGGATACTGAAGAGGTATATCAAGGAGGAGAGGCCCACGCGTATGTACATGGATAGCTCCACGAATGACCGAGCAATGAGGATATTCGCGACTGATATGGACTCTAGAAATGCACGGCAAAGGCTACGGCATGCCCTCCTCGCATGCCCAATTCGTAGCCTACTTCTCCACCTTCCTCACCCTCTTCATGCTTCTGCGACACAATCCTCACCATGCTCACGCCTCGAGCACTCATATCCCAACACCCTACTGGCAGCGCCTCGCCCTCGCGGCGCTCTCCTTCTGCTGCGCGGGTGCCGTAGCGCAGAGTCGCATCTACCTAAGCTACCACACACCCAGGCAGGTCTATGCTGGAGTATCAGCAGGAGTAGTATGTGCGTTTGGGTGGTTCGTTGTGACAGGGCTTGCTCGGTATTTTGGGGTGGTGGATCAGATACTGGAAATTCCGGTGCTGAGGTGGATGAGGTTTCGGGATCTGGTGGTCAATGAAGATTTGGCGGATTCGGGATGGGAACGATGGGAGAGCAGGCGGCAGAAAAAGGCTGCGGCGATAAAGGGCAACAAAGGCAGATAGTACAGGCATGAAATCGAAATCTGCTCCCAGTGATAGAGTTTTTTGACTCGGTTGCCGCCTGTCTGCCTGCGTGGGTGCTGTTCTTCCGCCCAAAAACCCTTTACTACGCTGATCGCGGTAGTGCGCTATTCATTATGGCCGTGGCGCCTGTCATAGTTCAAAGACAGCGACACATGCTATCTGATGCTAAATCGCTTGCGAGACTTACAAACACGAGAGTAATGGAGGGGGAAGGCAACATTTGAACATGTGTTGAAATCGGACCTCCATCTCTGAGGTCAGCTACACCAAACATGAAGATGCTTTTCTTCCATCCCATTGTAGCATCATCGTCATCCCTTATCTACCTGAACGCCATGCCATGCAAGCATCGGAAAATCAGCAGTCATGAGAATCCCATCAACGCACATCATGTTCCATTCAATCGACCTCCTCGACAGTTGGGCCGTCGTCGCCACCAGCGCCTGGAGCGCCACCGGGCATGCCGCCGCCTGGCATACCGCCTGGCATACCACCCTCGCCGCCCTGGCCGTATATCTCTGTGTCATAGTCAGCAAGTGTTCAGATCGTGGTCAAGGATGTTACGGTAGCGTACTCATCATGATCTGTGAGATATGTTAGCAGAAGCTCATGTCCTATGAAGGGACGGGAATAACCTACAGGATTCGCAACCTGCTCAAGCTCCTTCTGCTGGCTCTCATACTCGTCCTTGGTGGCGGTCTGGTTGTCGTCGAGCCACGCGACGGTCTTGTCAATTTCGGCCTTGAGCTTCTCCTTGTCGGCAGCGTCAAGCTTCTCGTCAACCTTGGAGTCGGAAAGGGTGTTCTTGAGTGAGTAGGCGTACGACTCGAGGGCGTTCTTGGCCTGAATACGGGCTGATTCGGCCTCATCCTCAGCCTTGTACTTCTCAGCCTCGGCCAACATGCGCTCGATTTCCTCCTTAGAAAGGCGGCCCTTGTCGTTGGTGATGACGATCTTGTTCGTCTTGCCGGTACCCTTCTCGAGAGCAGAGACATTCATGATGCCGTTCGCGTCAAGGTCGAAGGTGACTTCAATCTGCGGGACACCACGCGGCGCCGGTGGGATACCAGTGAGCTCGAACTTGCCCATGAGGTTGTTGTCCTTGGTGCGAGCTCGCTCACCCTCGAAGACCTGGATGAGCACACCCGGCTGGTTGTCGGAGAAGGTGGAGAAAACCTCCGATTTCTTCGTGGGAATGGTGGTGTTGCGCTTAATGAGCGGCGTCATGACACCACCAGCGGTCTCGATACCGAGAGACAGCGGCGCGACGTCGAGCAGCAGGATCTCATTGGTCGACTTGCTGGAGGTGTCACCGGACAGAATGGCAGCCTGGACAGCAGCGCCATAGGCAACGGCCTCATCGGGGTTGATGGATTTGTTGGGCTCCTTGCCGTTGAAGAAATCGGATACCATCTTCTGGATCTTGGGAATACGGGTGGAGCCACCGACGAGGACAATCTCGTGGACGGAGGACTTGTCGATCTTGGCGTCGCGGAGGACACGCTCGACAGGCTCCATTGTGGAACGGAAAAGGTCCTGGCAGAGCTCCTCGAAACGAGCACGAGTAATCGAGGTGTAAAAGTCGATGCCTTCGTAAAGCGAGTCGATCTCGATCGAGGTCTGAGCAGAGGAAGAAAGGGTGCGCTTGGCACGCTCGCAGGCGGTGCGAAGACGACGGAGGGCGCGGGCATTGGCGGTGAGATCTGTGTTATTGAGGTCAGCTGCGTGCTTCTAGATGCTTATCTGAAATGTGCTTCTGAAAACGCTCGGGCTGATTGTGTTTCTTGTAACAGTCTGGGCGGCGATGATTCTTTTCGATGACCAGTCGTCCGTGGTGCTTGGCCTGATGAACAACTCTGAGTGAACCTCATGTAATTTATCGGAGCGACTGTCCAGAGTTCGCGAGCCAGAAAGTACTTCTCAGGGTGAGAAGCGTTGCGCCCTCGCAGGACCCGCGTTCGCGAATATCCAGAGTATGCAAACTGCGCCCGGTCGGCGCTGTCCACACTGTCGCAGAAATACAAACATAGAAACCAGACCACGAAATGCAATGTGGGTGTGATGGGGAAGAAAAACGCGCAACGCTTACCCTTCTTGTGCTTCCTGCAGTGCGAATCAGCATGTGTCATGGCGAGGGGGCAAGGTGGAGGAAGGTTCTCTAACATACCGCTTGAACTCATTGACAAAGTGGTTGACGAGACGGTTGTCGAAGTCCTCACCACCCAAGTGGGTGTCACCGGCAGTCGACTTGACCTCAAAGATACCCTCCTCAATGGTGAGCAGCGACACATCGAAGGTACCACCACCCAAGTCGAAGATGAGGACGTTCCTCTCACCCTCAGTCTTCTTGTCAAGACCATATGCGATAGCTGCAGCAGTTGGCTCGTTGATGATGCGGAGGACGTTCAGCCCAGCAATGAGACCGGCATCCTTCGTTGCCTGACGCTGCGAATCGTTGAAGTATGCTGGAACAGTGACGACAGCGTTGTTGACGGTGCCGCCGAGGTATGACTCTGCGGTTTCTCTCATTTTGGTGAGAACCATTGATGAGACCTCCTCAGGTGTGAACTCCTTCAGCTCGCCCTTGAATTCAACCTGGATGACAGGCTTGCCACCCTTGTCGATAACCTTGAATGGGAAATGCTTCATGTCCGCCTGCACCTCTGCATCTGCGAACTTGCGGCCGATGAGACGCTTCGCATCGAAGACAGTGTTCTGCGGGTTCATGGCGACTTGATTCTTGGCGGCATCACCGATTAAGCGCTCAGTGTCGGTGAAAGCGACGAAGGATGGAGTCGTGCGGTTGCCCTGGTCGTTGGCAATGATCTCGATGCGGTCGTCACGGAAGATACCCACGCAGGAATACGTCGTGCCCAAGTCGATACCGACAGCTGGTGCCATTGTGTCTAAGGTTCTCGTGGTCGTGTCGGGAAGGTAGTCTGACTGCTTCGGAGATTGTAGAGGAATTGTTTGTGAGTCGTGAGGACGTTTTGAAAAGAGGTATGAGTGTGTGAGAGAGAAGAAGGTTACTGGAGGAAGGACATTTTATTTTGGTTGTTGATGTTCGTCACCTGTTTCTCGAACGTTCGTTCGGCTTCCATCACGAGGTAAGAACATTCACGAGCCTGCCATACTTACTCTAGCAAACATCACACTCTTTCACAGTGATTCAGAGGGACGGGATAGTCACCTGCATCGCAAACCATCCAAGCCCCCAATGGAGGAAGCATGATTCCATGCACTTCATCTCCGATATCCATCTTCTCGACAATACGGACATGACGTAGCTCCGCCAAGACAGCGCCATTCGATGTGTCCCGCTTCCCTTGTTCCCCAAGTTGTCCCTCGGACGATCACGGGACGCATCCGCTCTTCACCAATTAATGTAGACCGTAGATGACAGGAATGAGCTACAATCACTGAGATCTTTTGCCGCCGCCGCTCACGCGTATCCCAACCGCCGCAACTTTCGATGCGCTCTCTCCAAGGCGAGCTTGTAATCCTGATACTTCCTGTTCAGTGAGTGGTATGCGTGATGCAGGTGTGCATACTGTCGCTTCTGCTCAGAGATCTTCTGGTGCTGCTGCCACATCCCTTCCCTACATCTGGACAGCTTGACCTCCAGGTATCCGACTTGGTCAAGCAGCGTCGGGACATCGGTGCCATATAGGTCTTGACTAAGCTGGTCGACGTACCAAGAAGCTGGTTGATGCTGGAAAGCTGGCATTAGTTGGAGGTAGGCTTTGGCTCGGGTCGAGTCTCGCTTGGTTGGATTCCCTTGTATGCTCAGGCGGGCCCGTCTTTTCAAGTCCTGCTCTGATTGCTTGAGTGTTTGTGCAGGAGCACCACTGGGAGGTCCCGCCCTGGATACATGCATTGTCAATGGCTGTGCAACGTCTTACGCCCCAGCCGCTGCTCGAGAGGCTGATTGTTTCAAGCAGACCGACACCAGTCGCACGGCTAAAGCCTGACTGTAGCCTGCTGGGGCGTGGCGAAGCCTGCGGGTGCCTTTTCAGGCTCCAGCTGAGCAAGGCTCCCGTTCTGTATTTCTCTCTGCGAGTCGCCACACCCACTCATCTCCATACCCAGACTCTGTCGTGAGCCATGATGGCAATGAATGCAGGCCTGCTGCCATCTGCAGCTAGCCCACAGATGGCGCACTCCCAGCGCGAGAACGGACGTCGAGGCGCCCACAATGAGTAATCAGATACCTCGAGCACTACGAAAGTCCCTCGAGCTGAATTGCTGATGCGTCGAGACATCCATTTCGAGTATGTGCCGGCTTTGCTTCTTGCATGCGCAAAGCTTCAGGCACGGAATATGACTGGCAAGTGGTGCACTTAAGAAAAGCAACACTGGGCATGAAGCATATCATTGCGATCTCAAGCCGTACTTCAGGCGTGTCCATCCATAACGACAATGGCGGCTCCATTGCGCCATTGACCTCAGAGACATGATCGACGGCGGTCAGCAGTCTAGTCATTCCCTTTTGCTGGCCCGCCGGTCGTCACGCACGGCACAGTTGCAAAGGTACGAGGCATCGAGCAGTCATCCAGACACCAGGAGTACGGAGCTTGTGTATGGTGGTCTCCATAGCATTCTAGGCACCACTACACTATTCTAAGTGTGTGGTGTCTACATATGGCCTCTCCGTCGAGCACGCCGCGTAGTTCATGGAGTGATCCGCCTCATCATTGCCGCGAGGCTTCGATTCCGGTCCACGGTCTGGGGAGATGACGACAGTTCCGATCGCACACATTCATACTGCCAGTCCACCAACCATTTGAGGATCTGTGGGCAGAGTGGAACCTCGATTTATTGACCAACATTTCGAGCAGCCCAGAGTACCCACTACCACGTTCAACCGTCTCCACCGACAACCAACTTGCAGCACCTGCACACCTTCCATCTGCATCTTCAACTCCAGCTTCCGTAACTACTTCCTCGATCTCGCCGCCGGCATCTCCTTCCTCGCCTGCTTATCCCTCCCACTGCTAATCTACATCACCATCTGGATCACTACACGCCGCTACCACTCCTTCATCATAGCATCAGCCCTCCACACCCCAACCGCAGACTATGCATCTGGTTCTACCACAATAAATGGAAATTGACACTCTACTTCATCCAGTTCTGCTGCAACACGCCAGCACCTACATTTTTCTCCGCTGGATTCTACCTGTGCATTGGGCGGCCGGTCGTGAATTACGGTCGCGCCAACTCGAGGGTGCGGCCGCATGTGTATGTTCTCTTAGTCCGGACAAGCCAGTCAAGTGATAGATTCTCTACGAACAAGACGGATCTATGCCCTGCGACGCTGCCGCACCAGTGCTCCAGCACGCCGACGGCCTCGCCGCAAATCCCACACTCTCGAATGGTAACACAAATGGTATCAGCCAAGGCGTCGGGGCTCTCCTGGCAAGCCTGCGCGCCCTTCGCCTGCCTCACAATCGGTCTTGATCTGGCTCCAGGAATCCAGCGACGTCGACGTAAGCGGAGCGACGAGAGCGTTCTGTCTCAAGACGGTCGACATGTCCTGGCTCGTGAGTCGAAATGCTCTGGCGCATTTCCCGTACGCTCAATGCCGGCTTCAATGGACCAGCGACTGATGACCAAGGACTCTGCACCGGGGTTGAGGACGTACTCATTGTGATGGCGGTGTCGATACTATCCGTCTGTCATCCGGCTTTATGTATGAGGAAGGGTGTAACGATGGAGGTGCCGCGTTGGTAGAGAATTCGAGACTGTAGACGCGCCGACAGACGCACATCACTACGAGTGTAGTCGTGTAACTTCCCTCAGGATCTAGGCTGTATCTCAACTGTAATGGTGTTCCTGAATAAAGGCGATATGTGAGCGGCCATCTTGCGTCTGCCATCCATACCCCGACCCGCTGCCATTTCGCATCACACCTCCCATTTCCCATGATGGTACCCCATCTCCGCATCCTCAGAGATGGGCGACGGAAGCTTCAAGAAAGTGTGCTTCCCCAGGCTGATCCTTCTCTTGACCGGCTCGGGCGACTGCTTCCTCACCAACTCATGACCCAGGACACCACGCTCCCAAATCAATTCGCACTGTTCGCACAGCAACACAGACTGTATCGACTCATCGTTCTGCAGGACCTTGACAGGCTGCAAGCATCTGAAGCAAGCGAAACCGCACGATTCGCACAACCCTTGCTGCTCACGGACAGGCGCGGAGCAGGCGCTGCACCGTCCCTTGAAGCTGGCTTTGATAGAAGCCACCCGCTGCCTGCACATGTTTTTGAAGTGCGCCTTCATATGGCTTGACGATTTGGAAGTGGTAGTACAATGCGTGCACTTGCCAGCTAGACCAGCTTTGAACAGGTCGCTGCAGGTCATGTCCTCCCAATCTTTCGAGACACCAACGAGTGCTTGCAACGCTCCAGGTATACGTTGCTCGGATCTGCGGCTGTCCGCATGAACGCCAATGTCGCTGTCGTCGTTGGGCAAATACGCGCACCCGAGCGTGCACCTGTCACGTCCATAAATTTTTTGAAGATGCTCCAGCTGTGCTTCGGCCTCGCGGAACGCCTTTTGAGTCTCTGCAGCTGCTTTCTGCAATTTTTCAGCGTCATCGTGTCGAGCTTCAAGACGGGTCCAGGCATCCTGAGCCGCTCTAACTCGCGCATCTGCGGCTTCTGCTTCAGCAAGATTGTCAGTCCCATCGATGGCCATTTGGCGATGAATTGCGTGTTGAGCGTTATCGGCTTCGTTCAGATCATCTTGGACACGGGCCCAGTCATCTGCAGATGGCTTGTAAAAAGGTCCATGGTAGCTTGGCCCCTGGACAGCCTGACGAATGGGCATGCTACCCATTGGCCGCAGAACAATCTGCTTGGTCTCCAACAGCTCCTGTGCGGCACCAAAGGATGGCGCTTGGGTCCGTGACCGCGGAGCTTTGTGCAGCTTGAATTTAGTGGATGCTCGTGCGTTGCCGTCCTCCTCCCCGTCCTCGCCATGACCAAGACTGAGCAGGTGGATGCGGCCACACTCCTCGCCAACAAGTAAATCACGGAAGTCGTGATTGAACGCGCCAGACATGATGGCCGTCTGGAAAGTTGCGACATCTTTCACAAGGGCTTGCCCTGGTGAGCTGTATGGATTCCAGACTTTGACCACACCGTCGGAGGACCCAGTGTAAAGACGTGAACTAGTAGCACCCCAAGACAGGAAGCGCACTCCAGTGTCTGCAAGCTCGCGGTCACGGTCGTGGTCCAACACATTCAGACTATCACCATGTCCGAGAATATGGAGTGGTCTCTGGTGGTTACTTGCGAAGCGTTGGTCCCAGACGTACACCCTGCCATCCGTTGCACCTGCGGCGATCAGGTTGGTGTCATGGGGACAGTACAGAAGGTCGTTGATGTCACGGGCAGGGCAGTCCCATTGTAAGACCTGCCGTCCTCGATTTTGGTCAGGAGCATAGCACTGTATGACGCTCCGTGTGCTCCGACTTTTGTTGGGGCCAGCACTCGGCGTGCTTGCGACAGCGAATGCAGTTGAGGTAGACGACGGCGCAGGATTCCATGCCACATCGAAGACGTTGCGAGTTGAAGTGCTAAGTTCCCAGCGCGTTCCAGACTCAGCATCCCACAGCGCAGTCTCACCAGCTGTATCGTCGTTGTTGTCGCTCGAAAAGCCAGCAAGGAGAAAGTTACGGTGGTGATATGCTATGCCCCACTTGATGGACGATGGATATAGTAGTGGTGCGGAAAGGGAGTCGGTACTCGGCGACAAGCACCATTTCTGCGACCACGTTTGAGGCTGGCAGTCAAGCACCTGAATCGATCCTTCAGGGATGTGGCATCCAGTTGCAACAAATCCGTCATTGCTAATTGACAGCAGATCGACTGATGCAGGATGATTGATCTCATAGCAGCATTTGGCCACCCCAGTTTCAAGGTGGTACATTCGCAACTTTTTATCACTGCCGGCAGAGTAAAGGCTTTGACCATTCGGTGAGAATGCAGCTGCTGCAACCGTCAAGAACAATCGTGGGTCTTGAGATTCGCGCATAGAATGTAATGCATTTGGGTTGTCCGCAGACTCAATAAGTGGTCTAGGCACATGGTGCTCTGGCAGCTCCCGGAGATCACCCTCGACAGAATCACCAATGACCAGGTTAAGACCTGAATTGTACTGCATGCTTCGGTCGTCAGATACAGCAATTGAGCTCGCAACGAATTGTCTCCCACCAGCCGCCCATGCAAGGCAAGTGACATCGCCACAAGTGCTTTCGAAGTGACGATGAGGTTGATAGCCATCAAGGACTTGGTCCTTGAGTCCGTCGGATACGCCCCGGACGCGCCCTAGTTGCCGCCGATGCAGGAGCTTAGTGAGTGAATGCCGATGCTGCTTTGCTGAAGGCTGCAAGGAGACTTCGGGCGTCGTTTGCAGCACAATGTCTTGCACTTCTTCAGTCTCGAGGTCAAATATGTGTTTGTTTGCGACCTCGCTCCAAGACACAAAGCCGTCCATCGCAGCGGCGCCGGCGCCGGTTCGTCTTTGACGGACAGGTCGTCGAACTTCAGCTTCCTCTTGCGACGGTAGTGGCTGCGCATGCTGTGCATGTTGCACGACTTGCCGCGGCGGCAAGGAACCCGAGCAATCCACCTCGCCACGATTCTTGATTTTGGCAGAGTAGCGGAATCCTAATGCGCCCTCAGTCCGACCTGGGAAGTACTCTGCGATCTCGCGCCATGGTAGACCTTCGACTTCTTTTAACCTAGCGAGTAGCGAGTCCTCTGCGGGCGTAAAACGAGCACCGTGCCCGCCAGCTGGAGACTCACCGTGCAACACCGCTATCGCGGGCGGCCGTGGAACGCGAGACTGTGCCATACGAGCCTGTTCCTGTGCTTGTGCCTTTGAGGATTGCTGTAAAGGCAGACTCGAGCGGTGAGGGTGCTGCCCATTGCCCCTAGGAGTTGCAGTTGGAGGCAACGCTGACCCTTGCGAGCTGCCGCGGTGTTCGAGGATGCTCCGTCGCTCCGTAAGTTGCAGCTGCGGCACTGGAGGGCGCTGCGTTTGTGGCGTTGATTGCACTGCAGCTCTGGCTAGACCCTTGCCTTTAACCCTCACGCAGAAGCGCGTCTGCAGTGAGCCCTTTGTCCGTCCAGGGAAGTAAGGCAAGATCTGGTTCCATGAAAGATTGTCCACCTCCCTCAATTGAGCGAGCAAGATGTCATGCTCTGGAAGGAATGGTGCACCGCTTGAGCTTTGGACTGGCTGGGCGACCGGCGGCTCATGGAGCGTCGGAGATCCTGCATCTCGCGATTGATCGTGACGCCAAAGGGATTCATTGAAATGTGGTCGCCCTGAAGCCCTGCCGCTGATCTTTTGCCGCTTGAAAGGTCGCATATCGGCAGCTTCGGCTTCGGCTTGCGCGGGCGGCAGGGCGGGCACTGTCCTTGATCCAGCTGCCTCGGCATCATCTGAGCCAGTCGAGTCTTCCACAATGGCAATCTGTGGTTCAGAGTGCACCATGCGTCCTTGAGAAGTCCCTCGCCGACTGATCGGACTTGGCGGCGTCAACGGAACGCCGTTCTGCGGAGCTGGTCCCACAGCTGGCCTACCGTGACCAGCGCTGCTGCGCCTTTCGAGCTCTTTGGCGTGGTACCTAAGAAATCCTCGGCTGCGAGCTTCTGCGTCGTCGTCCTGCTTTGCATCGGCCGCGTGCGGGGACATGTTGTTCGCTGAAGTGCTGCTCTTGTGAGCCTGCGCCTGCATGCGACGAGGGCTACTGCCCTGGATGGCTCTGTCTCCTTGTCTTCTGGCCTGCGGGTGGGCATCCTCTTCCACGGTTGTTGTTGCACTGTCATGGCCAACAGGGGCGCGATCACGTTGTCCACGGCCCGCCCCGGCGTCAATCTTGGGTGATGCGTTTGGAGCTGGCTTCAACATGCGCGGCTGCAAGTTCTGCGGTGCCGTATGTGCCGCCTTGGTTGGAGTCACCTCTCCTGCGTCGGAGTCAGACACCAAATCTATTATCACGTCCGCCTGCATCGCGATGGTGTTGCAGCGCGGTCATGCCAATCATCATGTCCTCCAGGTGAGATCAGCACATCTTTCTCACGTGCCGCCGGCGGTACAACCCTCACGCACTGATGAGCCGTGAGCACTGCCAAGGAGGCGGATTCGAGACGCGCGAGAAGGTCGCGCTCGCGTAGAGTGCGACATGACTCAAGCACCATGACGAGGGCGGGAGCAGCCGTCGTATGCAAGAAAGCTTTCACGAGTCTCTCGAATCCATTCCGGGTTTGCTCGATGATCCCGCTGCAGAGCTGGAGGTGGTTCATAACGCTGACAGTCCATTGCCTAATAAGACACTGGCAGTCACATACCCCTCCGGCCTGCACGACGCGACAAACCTCACGGGCGTGCACAAGTACACGGCTTGTCACCAGGCCCCCTCTGATCCTTGTAACACGCACTCCGGCCTTATTTGGTCGAAGCTGGGTCCGCTTCAGCACACCCTTGAAGCTGACTAGGGCTGTTGCGAGCGACAACAATCTCGCGAAAATGGGGGTGGTCAGGAAGTTCATCCTGAGACAGCTGATGGCTCTAGTAGAGGGACGGAGCGGTGGCGAAATGTCGTTATGCAGTGAAAGTAGAGTCAAAGACGGGAAGGACGAGGTGTGAGAGCCGTGGCATTGACAGCCGAAGTCACAAGACAACAAGATGAACAAGAAAGAAGACAGGGAAGAAAGGAAGTGCTTCTTCTTCTTCTTCTTCTCCTCCACAGACCGCACTAGCACGGGTTACTTCGGCACCTCTCGTAATGTCAAAGGCATTTGTGAACCCCCTCTATGAAGCCTGAACGATTCCTTTGGGAAATCCAAGCCCCCGGGGCCAAAGGGTGTGGAGAGGTGTGCTTTCTTGAATGTTCTGGGAGGTTTGAAAATTTGCTGCCTTAGAGGCCCGACACGGACGAGACGCGGAAACGGTGAGGAGTCTGCAGTCGTTGGTCAAGCTTGGCAAGGGGACGGTCTCTCATATCATGCCTGTGAGGACCCTGCTGTACCGCAGAACAGGTTGGCTTTCGTCCAACTCCTTTCGCAACGGGATTTTCCAATGGCGTTGGCACAAGAATGATCCCAGCTCAAATGTGGTTGAAGGCGTTTGCTCGTATAGGCCCGCTCTCACTCGGGCACCTTTCCAGAGCTCGCGAGAGAGATAAGAAAGATCTTCACCGCTCGCCGCCGCAGAGGTAAGTGCAGCTTCGAGTGTTTTTTGGCCAAGGGTTTACTCGTTTGCGGGGCAGGTACTACACATATCCAACGTGTGTACTACGTTTGTTAAAACCCGTCGGTCAGGTAAGAGCCCGGCGCAGAGACCACAAGTCCGATCCAGGTCGAAGGTCTACTTTCAAGGCATGAAATCTGAGAGCCCTGCGGCCGGCCTCTAAGCCGTGGGGACCATCGGGCACCGCAGAAGCGCCAGAGGTTGTGCCACGAAGTGACAGTGCTTGACGAGACATAAGGTCGCGATGCCTGGTCGCGACCGAGGCTGAAGAGGGGCTTCCGATGCATTTGGCCATGAACCCCATGAGCTTCGTACTGAGGTTTGGCCAGAGAAAGCTTTGGAGCCTAGCGCGTGAGTTCCGCACGTGTCATCGACCGGATACAACCGCTGGGCAGGTCCATGGACGCCGCGAAGTCAAGTGCTCAGTCCAGTATGACGGCGAAGAACTTTCCTACAGCCTGCCCTACACAGCTCTTACATGGTATCACACAGCGTCAGAGATTTCCATCCAGATCCCGGAGAACGCCATCGCTATGCCTTCCAAACCACCAATCCTACCGCCACACTACAACTGTTTCCTAACCCACTTCTCCAAGCCGCCCGTTGCAATAATGTCCTGCACATTCGGGGGCAACTCGCCCACCCTCTGCGTCCACTCCTGCCCGCCTTCTCCCTCCCTCACCACAACCTGACTCCTCCTGACATCCCACGTAAACGTCCAGCCAGTCCTGACAGTAAGACCCTGCTTCTTCCCCGGCTTACTTTCTGGAGCCGGTGGCGGCGAGTCGAGCGACTGCTTGTTCTGCGTCGGCTCGGTGATGGGTGCCATGCCCGCCTCACCTGTGGACGGTGGGGAAGGCGAGAAGACGCTTCGCAATCGAGAGATCAGTTTCGGCACCTCGACACCCATGAGTGCATTATTGATACTGTTCCTCGAGAAGATGTTGCCAAAGGATCCAGCAACGACAAGAGGGATGCCCTTGGCCAAAATCGCAGTGGCTGCCTGTTCTCTGCTCGACCCACAGCCAAAGTTGAACCCGGATACTAGAATATCACCCTCCTTGGCGATCTTAGCAAAGTCCTTATCGTAGTTTTCCATCGTCACCGTAGCCATCTTGGCGGGGTCAAATGAGAACGCATCGTCATAGGTATACTTTCCGGGGTATATGGCGTCGGTATTAACGTTGTCGGCATTGCACCACACAATCTCGCCCGTGACCTTCTCCGGGAAACCAGGGAGAATCTCGGTAAGCGTAGCTGACTCGTCATTGTCAGCAGTCTGCAGTGGTAGAGCGGTAGCCGCGGATTCGCCTTCAGTCGCGGTGTCGCGCGCAATCTCCTCGCTGCGCTGGACAGCCGCTTCAGCGTCCTTGACAAGCTTGTCAAGCGCGTCTTCAATCGTCATAACGCGGTCTTCGTCTCTGATGCCGTCGCCCTCGCCTCTGTGAACGCCCCTCCAGCCTTCAGGCTTCTCGTACCAGCCCGGGCCGGCGAGCTTGCCTTGCAGCGCTGATGCGGCGACGACTTCAGGGCTACCGAGATAAGCTTTGGCATCCGTGCTGCCCATGCGGCCCTTGAAGTTCCGGTTCGAGGCGCTGATACCGACTTCGCCTGGTTCTAGGAGACCCGTGCCGAGACCAATGCACGGTCCGCAACCAGAAGGTAAGACCTGCGCGCCGGCGTCGATCAAAGCCTGCCAGTCGCCCTGCTCTTCTGCTGCTTGCTGCTCGGGTATTGATGCAGCCGCAATGTAGAAGTCGACGCCCTCGGCGATCTTGGGAACCTTGCCATTGGCATCTGCAGCGTTTTTGAAGACGCGTGCTGCGGCCGCGATGTCTGATCGCCGAGAATTGGTGCACGACACAAGGTAAGCCTTATTGACCTTGATGTTTTGCTCCTCCAGCTCAGCCAGTGGTGTCGCGACTTTGACAGAGTTCGGTCCTGAGACATACGGCGAGAGCGTCGAGAGGTCCAAGTACAATTCCTTGGCGTATATGGCACCCTTATCAGCAGCCACTGGACTCGCGAGCAGTTGGTCAATCTTCTGATGCGTAAATCGCTCCGACGTCAGACTCGCTGTCTGCGTGGGTGCCTGAAACATGCTCGCCTCCGTCGCTCTCCACCTCAGCCATCCCTTCAATACGTCGTCAATTGGAAACAAACCAGACAGCGCACCCCACTCCGTCGTCATATTCGCAATCGCCAACCGGTCATCCACAGGCAGACTCCTCATCGCGCCCGCGTCACCCGTGAACTCAATCGCATGATTCAACACCTCATCGTTATTGAACAGCCCACACAACGCCACAATCACATCCTTTCCGGTCACACCCTCCGGTAGTATCCCCGTAAAGTTCACCCTCGCAATCGGCGGAATCTGCCACCACGTCCTTCCCGTCGCCCAAATACTGGCCGCATCCGTCCTCACCACGGGTGTGCCCAAACACCCAACACCGCCATACATGTTGCTATGGCTATCGCTTGCCACTGCCATCGTCCCAGGCCACGCATATCCCTCCTCCACCATGATCTGATGTCCAATGCCTCTCCCCGCTGGATAAAAGTCCACACCCTGGCTCTTCGCAAACTGCTCGATCTGCTCGTACTTCTTCAAATTCTTCTCGCTCTTGTTCTGCACATCGTGGTCGAGCGTCATGACGATCTGATGCGGGTTGTGGATCTTGGAGGCGCCTATGGACATGAATTTGGTCGCAACGGGCCATGAGTTGTCATGCGTCATGCAGTGGTGGGGAGAGAGGGTAACATAGTCGCCGCTCGTGACAAATTTCCCTTCCGACAGGCCTTGTGAGTAGCGCTGCACAATCTTCTCCGTGAGTGTCTGGGGTGTGGTGGGTGCTGGTGCTGCACGGCCGAGGATCTCGGGCGCTGTGTTGGCGATTTGAGAGTGGAAGGCGGTGGGCGCTTCGGCCTGACATCTTGCGCTGGAGGAGGAGAGGTGTCGTGGGCGGTGATGCAAGTATGGCACTGTCGGGATGCCTCTCGTTCTGGTGAGGTCTGCCCGGGGCGCTGCTGTTCGCAGTGTAAGCCTGGAGAGGCTTCGCGCCGCCCGGGTCGTCGACATTGCGGATGCGCTGTATGCGCAGGTCTCTCCTAGCTGCTCATGTGGTACAAGCTCCTCCTCCTGGCGCGATTGCTGGTGTCCGTATGGCAGTTTGATCTTTCTGGATGATTACTACTACCGCGTGTCATTGGACAGCCCAAAACTTCGTGCGGCAAAGCGATGTCGGAGCCGAGGCAATGCACCTGGCCATGCACAGCAAGATATCAGTCTTCCTGTCGGTGTAATACATACGCAGAAGCCGCACAAGACCGGCCAGACAGATGTCAACGTCACGACAATGGCATCGTTGACATCACTTGATACCGAGACCCGTGAGCCATGCCCAGCGTGCCCATCGGGCTGTTTCTATGTGCACTTCTATCCACCAACGCCTCGCTAAGAACCACCGCCCATTTCGCCCACATCGTCCCGAGAGAGCCTCAGCACGATACCCTACTTGCCACCTTGCTCCTTTGCAAAGTCTTGAAGATACGTTGCCAGCTTTTCTGCGGCGTTCACAGGCACCGCGTTGTAGTTGCTCGCTCGGATTCCTCCCACGCTCCTGTGTCCCTTCAGACCCAATAGCCCCTTATGTTCAGCACCCTTTAAGAATGTTTTCTCGACCTCCGCGTCTCCACCCTTGATTCTGAAACAAATGTTCATCCGACTCCTCACGGACTTGTCCGGCACGACCTGGTAGACCTCCGGATTTTCATCCAGCACTCCATATAGCAGCTTAGCCTTGTGATCAGATTCCGACTGCTGCGCAGCAATCCTCGGATGTTTGTCCACCGGCGACTGATCCAGGAGCCGTTGCATGACTTGCCCAGCGATCCAGACATCAAAGATCGGCAAAGTATTGTAGAGGCTATTGTTCTTCGCGACAGTCGGCCAATCCAAGACGACTGGTCCAACGGACAGCCCAAGCTTGCGGAGGAGTTTCGAGTCCGCCATCTCAGCGTGAGGAGGCAGGACGCGGTTCGAGACGATAGCGAGGGTGATACCTGTGGTTCCTATATTTTTCTGTGCGCCGCCGAAGATGGCGGCGTGCCTTCGCACGTCGACTGGCCGAGAGAGGAAGTTGGAGGACATGTCTGCGATAAGATTCTCTCCCTCGGGTGCTTGAGGGAATTCCACGCCGTCGACGGTCTCGTTGTCGCAATAGTAGGTCATGGCGACATATTCCTTTGTCTTGCTATGTGTCCACGTCTCCTTGCCTGGGATTACTCCAAACTTACCATCCCTTGCTTTCCTCGCGTCGGTCACAATATTGACGTGTTCAGTCCCCACTAATCTCGCCGCTTCCTGGCTGGCCTTCAAACTCCACGAGCCCGTGACGAAGTAGTCCAGTCTCAGTTTCCCGACCTCGTCATTGAGACCTTGTTGTTTCCTCTTTGCTAGACCAGCGAGCCACACGGAGATCATGTGATAAACCACAGCGCTGAATTCTCCACTGCCTCCACCCTGTAAGAAAAGGACTTGGTAGCCATCAGGACCATCCAGGTCGGGGATATCTAGCAATGTTCGTAGGGCCTTCTGGGTATGTGCGAGAATGGTATTGGCTTCGGAACTGCGATGCGAGATTTCTGTTATGCCAATGCCTGAGTCGTTGTAACTCAGGAGGACTTTGGAGGCTTCTTCAAGGACAGGAGTAGGCAGAGGCGCGGGCCCAGCTCCGAAGTAGTGGACGTCTTCTCTTGATGGCATGACTTCCAATTTACAGCGGCTCGATGGTCGTCGTGATATATTGTGAAGTTCGATTGAAATCCTTCAGGTCAAACATCATGCTCATTGCGGGGTTCACCTCGAACAGGGTCCGATGTCGGATTAAAGTTCGTTGAGCGCGCTCGTCTTGGTACCATCCTCATGGGCAGAGACTAGTGAGTATGAGTGTGATGGCGGCTGATGGAGCTGCTTCTGATGGTGCGTGGTCCGCGTGCGTTGGTTGGGCCTTCGTGGTCCTTCTTTTGACGCCAGGCAGGAGCAGCCACTATATGCTCAATGGCCCAGCGAATTTTTCAATGCGAGACCTCAATCATCGTCTTCCATCAACTCCGCCAGCTCAGCTTCTTCCTCAGCAGTCAGCATACCACCTTCCCTCTTCTCAGCGCCTCCTGAAGACTCGTCATTTCCCTCCTTCTCATTCCTCACTTGCTCCATGTACTTCATCATCTCAATTTTGTGCAGGCTCCACTGCCTTATTGTGCCATCGATGCTCACACTGACTACTTTTCTTCCACGATCCACCAATGCTAGTCCCGTGACTTCTTCAAAGTGCCCAGTATAAGTGCACACAAGCTCGCCTGAAGATGCATCCCACACACGCACCTCCTCGTCTCTACACGCGGTGACGATGGCTCCTGTGGCTCCCGATACAACAATATCTTTGACGAAGTCGCTGTGCTGCAGTATAGTCTCTGTCTCCCAAGCTCGACTCCTGATCAAATGCTTTGCCGTCCTGTCAGCTGACGCGGTCCATAGATCGCCTTCTTGATCGAAAATGATCTTGTACACAGACGTCTCATGCGCAAGAATGGGCTTCTGAATGGATTCCGACAGTTCGTAAGAGGACTCTACACTGATGTGCCATCGACGTATCTCCCGATCTGAGCTAGCACTGAACAACACAAAGGAGTCTTCAGGATCCAAGCAGCCTTCCGGTAGTGACAAGGGGTCAATGGCGAAGTCCTGAAGCGCTTTCGTGTGACCTTTGAGTTTATGGATAGCTTGACCATTGCCGAGATCCCAAACGATGATCTGCGCGTCTGCGCCTCCAGAAATGAGAAATGGCTGGCCATTCAGCGAGGTAGCGAGGAGACATTTTACGAAATCTGTATGTGACCTAGCGATCCTACGTTGCAAGAGTGGTGCCTTTGCCCCGGTATCCAATGGTCGAGTTTGAGCGCAGTAGATGTTCTGGTCCCAGCAGCCAGCGTATAGCGTTGAACCGATGGATGAGCAACTCAGGCTCGTCAGGGGTGCAGGCGCATTGATGCTTGGTCTCGAGATCTCTGCGGACTGCAGGAGATTAGCAAAGTCGTTGAAGGATCAACTATTCTGCATCAAGACGAACTTTGAGGTCAACGCCTTTGACCTGTCCGGCTGCTTCTGCTACGAAGATCGTTTCGGCCTTCGATGGGTCTTGGAGTACGGCCAAGATCTTCGACGGAAGTTTGATAGGGTCGCCATGCTTGTTCTTGGCCTTGGCTGCTTTGCGTTCGCTAGTTGCAAGCGATTCTGATGTCTGGAAGTAATGCCCTGGATCATTTGAGCGAGACATGATGTTGGTGTGCCTTCGTCCGCAGTAATGTAGTGAATATCCGTGATAGGCAGGAGCGAAAAGCTTAGGAACGCGAAGATGCCACGCTAACAAAGCTTGCTTGAAAACATTCCGAGCGCGTAAATGTAGTTCTACGGGAGGTCGACATAGCACTCATCACCTGTACATGAAAGGATCTGTTTTTGAACAGCAACACCGCTCAAAAAGCACGGCGACAAAACATCAGCTCTCTGGTCGGACATCTGCCAACAATGCCACGCATCACTCCATGAAGCATATGATCTTGTGAAGGCGTATCAGGATCCGGCTGCGCCTTCCAACGGCAGAGTTTTGTACAGCGCCGCACCGGATAATCTTGTGCCGTTTCGAGGACGACTCGCGACCACTTGCAATCCCACGATGCTCAGCATGTGAATCGGCTCTTAGCTCAACCGCCCATCAAAGCATCCTGAATGGCCATTAAGCAGAGACATGGCGCCAGCGCCCGATGCAGATGATGAGCTCCCTCTCTGGCCTCCCCAACATATATAAATGTTAATATTGCGTGGCACGAGGTGCAACGCGAGAAGCCTTGCCCAGTTGTGACAGTTCTCGTTAAGCCTGGCCGTACTGAGACGATCGTCAATGCCGATTTTAGGAGGCTGATACGGCAGTACTGCGGGACACCGACCTTTTGTTCCGCCCGTCTGCGGAGGGCAATCCGGTCTATTGACACTTGCTGTGCTCTCTATGCTGCTTGTGCTGCTCGTCCGACTTGCCTTTGAAGGCGGATAGCTGTCGCATCGGTTCAGCGATGGATTTGAGACTGGAGCCGTGTGGAGTTGGAGCTTCGCCATCGCATCCTCCAGCGAATTCGGGGATTTGCTATGTGGCCGTTGAGACTGTGCTTGGCAAGTCGGTCTGCAACGACGACGGGCTCTGGACGCCGCGCACGCCTCTTTAGTATCCGACAACCCGAAGAAAACTGTCACCAAATAAATACTTTGCTACCTGCACAGGATGGTATCAACCAGGGAAGGTTTTCTCTCGGAGAGCTACCTCCCAGATGTGCCAAGGGCATTTAGAGTGCTGCGTCAGTGGGAGCATACTGATGGTACTCTGACGTGGTCATGACAACAATATTCCAAGAGGCAGATGATCTTGTTGTCTACGATCGGGACGTGCATGTGCATGGAGGCTCCTATATGGCTGGAGGCCCCAGAAGTGAATCCAGCCGGGCGCACGCTTAGACGAGCCGCTACAAGGCGGTAGCAAGCGCATAGCCGAAAGATGCCGAACTCTAAATCGGCTTGGCGTTAAGGAATTTCATGTTCAGGTGCCTGGGGATTGCAGTCACCAATGCAGCCGCAAAATATCTAACCACCAAGGGTAGTGCCTCCTTGTGGGATGAGTCGCGACTCCCACAACAAGTCAACGCGGCTTAATCCTGAAGATGCATAGTTTATTTGCAATTCTGCGAGCCTTGCAACAGGACCCACGTTCCATACGATCTCGACGACCGGCTGTACCGCTCCACAGGAGATGGCGTCCTCCAAGGTGTTTGACCATTAGGTAGCGAATGTGCAGTGTGCGGTGGGATCGAGTCACAAATTACAGCCGAATCGTTTGGACTAGAACGCGCCTGAATAATCGAAGTGCGTGGTAGTCAACGTGTCAAGCTGACAATATAAGCCAACAAGGCAGCTATGTTCCTCAGCGACCGAGTTGAGGTTTAACACATCTCAGATGCGGCCAGACTTTCAGGTTTTCCAGACTGTGCAATTGCTTGAATAGTCTGCTTCATAACACCAAGTTTTCTGGGGTCAAATTCCTGGGAACATGTTCATTTGTCTTTGCCGCCTTGCCGTGGAACCGTTCGGCGAGCCTCAGGACCCGTCGAATTGCCTCAGAACTACCGGCAGTCCACGTGCAGTTGCAGCCGTGAACAGCCACGTGACCAAAGGAGGACAGCACGCAAGCCGCTTCAAGTCCACTCGTCGCAAGCAGGCGACCAGATCGAGAGACTGGTATATCTCACCGCCCACGAGAACGCGAGCGTCAACACAGCCTCGGCTGCGGAGCGCAGGGTCTCTGGGTAGAAGAGCTGGCCGATGTGGGCGACAGCGCCGGTGCCTATATTGACGATCATTAGTCTACTGGTTGATAGAGTCTTCGGATAGCAACATACAGTCCGCCAGCGTGCTGCTCACGAGCACAATTGCGTTCATGTGAGCGAGGAAAGGGATGTGCTGGACGCGGCCATCGTAATGACCTGCAGAAATTAACTCGAAAGCTACCACGCCATCCGAAACCATGAATTTGATGCCTCTCAAATAGGTGCTATTCCTACCACCTTGGGCGTGGTTCCCAGATTCGCTAATACCTGAGTAGACTCCGGTGGCGTTGGCGATCCAGATATCGACGGCAATTTCGGACACAGGCTCGCAAGTGTCTACGTTCAGATATTGGACCTCGAGACAGAGATCTATACCCTTAATGACGGATCAAACAGTGTCAGCAGGTGCCGCGGACAGATAGCACTTTACTCAAAAGCTGCTTACATGTAGCGAGCCTCTTCGACATTCTTGCGGATGGTCTCGCCCATAACGTAGTACGGACCGTCCGTCACCTAAGGCGGTCAGGTCAAGATGCAGGACGTGTTCGCAGCAACAACGGTACGTTTAGCGGTTTCAGGGTCTAACATGTCGATGCCAGTCATCTCGTGATTAACAGTTTCGTGTTCCTGCAGTGTGGCAAAATCACGACGATACTTCCTCGGCTGTGCAAAGTAAAATCAGCGCCATGCGTCCGCTGATTGATCAACGACACCTACTAGCAGTAATGTCTCGTGCCGCACGGAGCCGCTGAATGGCCTCAGGCGGCGTGCAATGGAGCGTTGGTTGGTTTTCAGTGCTTTGCTAAGCTTTCACACTTGTTGATCGAGTGTTCAGTATGGGCAGCCCAGGAATCTCGCGCCTTGATCTGGTTGGCAATCTCTCCATGATCATCACGATGCTCGCCAGGGTGAGCTGCCGCCATCAACGAAGCGCAGAGCGCAGACAGAAGTGCGTGGACCTTAGGGTTAGCGGCGTTTTCCAGCCGTGATTGTAGAAACTGTAATGATACTGTGATGAGTCACGGGTTTGGTAACCTTGGAGCAGGCAGCTAGTATGATTGTATATCTCACCATCTTTCGACCAGGACTTGCACATCTATCCGGAGACAATTCTCAATGTGTTGTCGCACTTTGAACATCTCAGTGTTTGCTTGCACAGACCTGTACGTCTGTGCAAACCGTTCAATCAATCACGGCCTTCGCTGTGATTAGCAAGCAGATACAGCCATCAGTGAAATGGCTCTCAATGCAGGCTCCATTGTATCTGCTACTCGGGCGTCTCCAGAAGGCGAAGCTCTGCTAGGCTGGCGACCTCAGAGCCATCAATGAGACTTAGGAGTAGTTATGACGAATCACCAAAGTAGTGTTAGCCGTTAGTCCTGCCCACTCGTTGTCATCGCGCACGATTCCCGCTATTTGGACGCGCCTCTGCTTCGAGTCGCGGGCTCTTGCAATGTGCCGTTGCCACAGATGAAGTCGTCGTCGTCAACAAGTGGCAGGGCTTGGCAGGTTAATTTTCGGGGCAGCTTCCAGGTTCCAACCTGCGGCGCGACTTCTGCCGCTCGTCGTCAAGAGTTCATGTTGGCAGGCCTCAGAAGAGGACCTCTATGCCATGATTGCTATTGAGTTTTGCACTACCTCGGCACGAATGTAGACCATATTTACCACTTGCTGTGTCCAGTATGATGTGGAACGTCGATCTAGTATGGCAGATGTCGTTCTGCTGATGTTGCTGCCCAGTGCCGGAGATAGGCTCCGGCGTAACAACCAGTGCATATGTGGACGTTAGGGCGTCATCGCCTAAGATTGCTATTGCGTACAGCGAGAGTGCGTACTCTGTTCGGCTGCGGTCGAGCCCTTCCGGCCGCTGCTTTGGTTCCATTTCTCTTGCGAGGGGTGAAAACGAGGACGTGGCGTCAGTGGTAGCAAAGGATGTAGGGCCCGAAAGAGGCGCTTGCGAGTATCTCCGTTACGACAGCGTGCCGCTGTTGACGTCCCTCGGGATATCACCATGTTGGTCTTGACGAGGAAGAGACAACGGGAGTGTGAATGGATGCATCATAGCTGTTTGTCGCCGGACTCGTCTGAAGGGGAGGGGCTTGAATGCGGTTTTCTGCACCCTTGGGAACCTCGATTCCTGACCATACCATGACAATGATGGGCTCTATCCAACGGCCGGCGCCCCCCGGAACACCAGGAATCTGTAGTTATTCTCGAGATCACCTGCAAGTTGCATGAAGCGGTCCTGCTTCAGCTAACTCCTAGAGGTACATCCATGATGATGGACCACTCAGGCTTTCACGGCAGAAGCACTTTGGACGGCTATATCTCAATGTATGCGGCTTTCGCCCATACAGCTCGTGCGATTGATTTGGGCTGGCGGCCGATGCCCTTGTCGCGAATTGGTGCACATTTCTGCAGACCTCCGATCACCCTGCACGCATTGCAGGCCTAAACACGGCTGTTGGCAATGTGGGCGTTGCTGGTATGCCTTCTCAAGACATGTGGATATGGTGTGCGCGCGCACAGCCAGAGGCCCAGAGTTCCTGCAGAGACAATACTAGGCAGTCTGAGCAGGTCTTTTGGTCCGTGAAGAAGTGTTCCATGAGCTGATGTGGGGACTTAGCGAGGCAGTACAGGCTGCTCTCAGTGCACGTCCAGGCCTTCGACAGGAGCGATGCAGGCCTGAAAATTAGTGCACCGGCCAAGCAAAGCACTGCGAAGGCTAGACGGGTCTGTTTGTATTGCAAATAATGGGCGCATGCTGAGATCCAGACATACCAGGGGCAACGGGTCGTGTCGTATGCCTCTACATCGAAGGCCACATGCCCAACGCTGGACATGAAGCTCCCAGCCGCGCGAAGGATGTTCGATACTGCTGGATGGGAGAACAGATGACTCACGGACTGACCGATCTATCATGTTGATCGCAGGTGGACATGACTCAGTAAGTTCAGCTAAGGCCGTGTACCTGCATACTAGTACCATATTCTGGAGGGTATGAGCTCTTGGGTGGACCGCGGGCGTTTCTGACACACAATTGCGTAGCCGAACACCAACGTTATAATGAGAGGTCTGTTTCCACAATCCTGCTTTCTAAGCATAGCTTTGTAGCACATTACTCCCCAGTCCTCGGTCGATATTATCTGAGATGCCTTTCTTCAGGTCTCAGACGCCGTACTCTCGTGGACGAAAACGCTCTCAGGATCTTAATCACATTGATTACTATAGCGATTATAACGAAACGAAAGAGAGCACACCCAAACAGACTCTCTACGAGACTACTGATGAGCCCAGAAACACCGCACAGGAAAGCTTACCGCACGAGGATTCTCGCAATAATGAGCCCAAGGGCATTTCCGGCCCCGCCCAGGATCCGTTGGGCACGGTACTAAGCGTTCCCAACGGCGACGCGGCGCCAACAAAGCAATCCAACGGCCGGTCGGAGCCAACGACGCGATCCACTGGCAGAGCGGAGCCAACGACGCAATCCACTGGCAAAGCGGAGCTAACGACGCAATCCACTGGCAGAGCGGAGCCAACGACGCGATCCACTGGCAGAGCGGAGCCAACGACGCAATCCACTGGGAAAGCGGAGCCAACGACGCAATCTACTGGCAGAGCGGAGCCAACGACGCGATCCACTGGTAGAGCGGAGCCAACGACGCAATCCACTGGCAGAGCGGAGCCAACGACGCGATCCACTGGCAGAGCGGAGCCAACGACGCGATCCACTGGTAGAGCGGAGCCAACGACGCAATCCACTGGCAGAGCGGAGCCAACGACGCAATCCACTGGCAGAGCGGAGCCAACGACGCGATCCACTGGCAGAGCGGAAAACACTTCGAGCTCGAAATCACAAAACGGAATGGCGCATACAGCACCAACGAATTCTAACGAAAGGAAGGAAGATAAGCAAAGGCAACCATCGAATGTAGATTTCAGAGATTCCTCCAATGCAAGAAACCAGCCAGACACGCGGTACGACCAAGCTGCAAGAGATCAGCCGACCCAAGAGCCGATGGAATTTGGGAGTATGGGCCAGGGTGGTGCAGAGCAGGGCAAGGCTGAGGATGCTCCGGTGGATGAAATCGGGGATGATGTTGCAGAGCAACCGGAAACTCCAGCCTACCGCGGATTCGATCCTTTGAGCATCGCAACGTCGCCAGGTAGCTATCACATTTCGTCGGAGGGTAACAGTGCTCTCGGATATTTCGGCTCTGCGCCGCCTGCCAATGAGTCTGCCCCAGCTGGCAAGAGGGAGAGCATAGGTGAACCGATTGCTGTCAACTTGAATCATTGCCGTGCGGGCAAGCCGAACAGACGCGGCAAGCCTACGGTTGGGAAGCTGAAACGACAAGTTCGTGACTATGTCATACTGCCAGATACCAGGACGTATACGGATATTGGTGGCTTCCTGGTGGGCAGAGTAGAGATTCGATACGGAATCAAGCTGCCAATCGAGGACATCAAGGCTATCGCTTTGACGAAAGGCGAGCCGGGCGAAGGTGTAGAAATCGTTGATGACGAGACTTGGAAGGCTGCGAGGAAGATGTTGGAGAGAGGTGAAAGAGGTGGCGGTGAGGAGAGGACACGGGACTCGACTGGCCGGGAAGCCGACTTGGAGCTCTGGTTTGTGACCGGGAGGGAAGAGGGCGAGTCAAGGAAGTGTATGATTATGTAGGGAGCTCGGCGACGCCCAAGGCCTGTCCAGCGACTGACGCTTCAGGTACTGATGGTCAGTTCGCGGAGCTCTACATCATGACTCATGATTGGCTTCATGGTCAGCATGCCAAGACAAAGCTGAGTTGCCGACTAAGAAGTATAACTTTTGGACCTACGATCTCTTGTCACCTACCACACCCTACAAGACCATCGAGGCCAGCGCTGCTAAGCCAACATACCGCACCCGTAACAAGGCAGCAGTCGCCTGTCGCATCAACACGTACCAGCAACCATGGGCGACGCCAAGGACCAGCCATCGGACCATTCTTCACTTTTTAAACCTGGCCCAGGTGACCAGCATTGCAAGGTCACTGTCGGCAAGCTCGTTGGAAGCATTCCGGACATCGTCGTGCTGGCATTCACTGACTCGCGTGAAACCATGGGCAAGTTCATCATACAGACGGATACCGGACCAGGTCTTGTCGCGGTTTCAAGCCAATCGCGGCTGTAACCCTGCATCTCACTTTCATAGGCCAAGACCCGCCTCACGTAGCTTCCAAGACTGCTATTCCCACGGTCATCCGCCGTCGTGCCGTACTACAGGGAATCATACCTACAGTCTGCTAGGAAGCCCTTTCACAAGCTCAGTATGCTTTTCGGTCGCTCGAAGCACAACCAATGGCAACGTCCGACAGATTGCCTCATCCTTCACAAACTTGTAACGAGCCAAGAAGGGTTACGTCTGCGCGGAGACGTCCTTTACTTCGTGCCGTTTGGCATATTGCCAAGTTTGAGGCGGACGGCTGGCGAGGATTTTCCACCAATGATGGCACCATGGTCCGTCCTATGTCTTCTGCTCACGGAGGCCGGCATCGAAACGTTGCTTTCCTTGAAGATGCAGTCGACGATATATAAATACGTCTCAGTCGCCGATGCTCCTTGCCATCGCAAATGGAAAAGAATTACCTCTATCTTCACGACAGCAGAAAACCACTCTTGAAATTATCAAAGCCAGTCCATATCCAGCGAATCTTCACACTTACTGATGAAGATGGTGCCCACCACTCTCCGCATCCTCGCACTCGCAATCCTCTCAGTCAAGTCAGCTCTGGCGAGTTGCGAGTACACCCCGAATTGCAATTCCGTCCCTCCCGGCACAGGGTGCTCGATCAACTGCGTGAGTCCAATCATACCTCCCCCTCACGTCCGGAGTTATCGTAGACTGTGCTGATGTGGGTTTCCTGTGCAGGACGGGGTGACTGGATCTGGGTTTTGCGTGCCGAATCTTAGCGGATCTGGATTCTATTGCGGCAATGATGGAGGAGGATGAGGCAAACCTTTCCGATAAGAAATGCCGGTGAGGGCAGGGCTGCTGAAGGGGAGTAGTCCGTGGATCGGACGAGCTGGTGAAGGTGGCGAAACGGGCCGTCAATGTCTTGTGCACGCGAAGGCCGGTCTTGAAGTACTGCTTGCGATCTTCCATCATGCCGATGCCCGTATTCAGCAATGTGTTGGTCGCCAACCCTACTTCTCATTAGTCTTGTGCATGAGCGAAACCTTTCCTGCTATCGCACGAGAGCACGTCCGCAGCCACTGGACGACAGCACATACAACCAAACCCGCTTTATGATCAACAACCTCCTTTGCATCCTCGCACTTGCGATCCTCGTAGCATCGGCTGCTCTGGTCTGCACTTACATCTCCAATCGTGGCGTAGAATGCCGATCCCTCTGTACAAGTTGTGGCGAATACCTGGAGGCTGAGATGCGCCTTTGCCAACGAATCAGAAAAAGCGCTGATAGCAAGTCCCGTAAGCAGGACGGGTACCGGCAACGAGCATTGCCATGTACAGCCACCCGAAGGGTATCGGAGCCCGTGTGAAAGCTGGGCCCCACCGATGAGGATAATCGATTGGAAGCATGCTCCGTGGCTGTGGAAAGAGCTGTCGCGCTTTCATTCTTGTTCCCGAGAGCCCAGAATGCAAAGATCGTCACCAAGCATGACTACCGAGCTGCTTCGTTCTCTGCTGATGAGCCTCCTGATCACTATGGCATTCGCTTGAATGTGTCTCACATTCTGGCACCATTCGATCGGCCCCTCACTCAAAGGCACATTCGCGTGCCTACCCGAACATCTACCAGTCCCCCCGCCGTTTCACTCGCTTGTCGAGGTCCAGAATCCCGTGAATCAAAAAATCTTGACATCCGTGGCATCTCCCTTAGCCTCGCAAATGAACCTCTTCCAACAGCTGAGCGCTTGTCCGAATATTAACCCATCACTGCCCAAGCCCGGCTGTCTTACTCGGCGTCGGGACGATCTGTCCAATCGAAAGATCTCGACACCTATAACATCCTCCCAGGCCCGCTTCCGACAGGCCTCAACAATACATTCACGTCACCTGCGCCACCTCAACGACAGATTTCTCAAGATGCAACACTCCGCCATCACAGCCACAATGCTGCTCCTCGCCGTCACAGTCTTTACTCAAGAAGACCACACGCGCTACTATCAATGCCGCTGCCTCACCATCGATTACCTGGATTCCGACGATGCCACGGCAGGGGCCTGCGATGAGTACGAAAAGGCGCACGCATACCAGGGCCACTATGTTAAAGAGACCGTCCAACCGTACGCCGGCAGTAATAGCGTCATGCACTGCCGGACGAAGTCGGGACTTGGAATCGACTACAGCGACTTCAACTGTAAGCAACACCCCAGCATTTCGCCGGTACTCAGTGTCCCCGTCACGTCCGGTCAGGATGTCGGCTTGGGATTTGTGGAATGAATGCTTTCGATTGCTGTGTCCAAGCTGTGAACGTATTGTCAACGGGTTGACTGATAGGAGCTTTGAGACTCTGGAAACCAGACGTTTGACTGACATGCTACTTGTTGCCTCTAGATGAGTGTCGGCGGACCGGCAATGGCTGGTGGCAAATCTGTACTTCGTGATCGAATCATATTCAGGAATGGGGTCCCTTGGTTCACTCTCTGTCAAGGTCCGGGACAGTGAAGTGTACTGCAGGAGATGGAAACACATGAACATTCTTACAAGCCTATCGGTGTCCCTTTCCTTGACAGAACTCAACGACACATCCACGCTGGCCAGATCTATTTGAGCATTACCCTTATATATGCATATCGTCGTAAGCCTTCAATGATCCCTCGTTTGACAGACCTCGACCACACAACCACAATATCTCGATCACCGAACAATCCGCCAAAATGAAGTGCTCCACCAGCACCGCTGCAATCCTCCTCTACGCCGGCCCAGCAGTCGCTCGCCCCGGCTTTCACCACCGCCGCTGCGTCGACGCAGAAAGCGCCGATGCGACAGCCAGCACGGACAATGCCTGCGTCAAGTACAAGCGAACGCAGTCAGGTGGCGACTGGGAGCCACAGACCCTGCCGTTCGGGAGCTACCAGACCTGCTACCGCATCACGCAAAGTGGGACCGGGCTCGACGACACGGATTCTGCCGGTAGGCAAAACCGATGGGCTGGACTGAGTGGCCCCATCGCTTGATCATTTTCAATCGTCCCTCGCCCGAGACGTTTGGCTGGTCTGCTGTTGGGTCGCTCTCAGCGACGTGTAAAGAAGCCGCTGCCGCCAGTCAGATTTGCACTGGACCGTGATGTCTCGTGTCGAGGAAGTGCATCGTGCCCGCTGGGTAGAACCCGGATCTGTTGCTGTTAGAGCGGGTATCTCGACAGGTCGTGGAGCTCGGTCGGACGCTTGAGGCGCTCTTCACATGTCTCTAGCGACGATGACGAGCGACCATATCATCTGAGTAATAGTCGAAACTTTTGCGAAAAACGTTATCCAGTCCGAGAACTTCACACATGTGTGTTCATACAAGAATTGCGCACTACTCCTGTCCCCTGTCCTCGGGGAGCAAATTACACATGAGATACCTGAAGTCGCAGGTCGCGATGGCAAAGCAAGCCCTGGATGATCAATGCCAATATCCGATCATGTTAAAGATCAGTCACGTCGTCAGCGGTCTCAATTGCAAGCGGGACTTCAACATCAACCAGCCACTCCTCCACCTCCACCACCCCCAATCCTGCTCTACAAGGAATACAACGTCCCCGCCACTTCTTCGTCGCCCCTCACCCGCTCTTTCCCCATCATCAAGTCCCCCACCTCATTCTGCACCGTCAAATGCAACGCCGCGCTCTCCGCCGTCGCCTGCGCCAGATACATCAAAACCCGCCCTCCGCTGACTCTGTGTCCATCGCTGGACGGCCAGATTATGGCGGGCCTTTAGCACACTCACCACCACAGGACTTTGCGAAAAGTCCACCAAGAGACAATCCTACTGCGTGATGGTATCGCTTGAACCGAGAAACTACTTACAAGACCTCCACGATCCATGTCCACAATCCACAGTCCACTCGCAAGCCCCATCCTCGTTCCAATCACCCCTTCCGCCTCTTGGCGCCCGCACCCTTACTCCTTCCACTGCTCACCACCACCTCCCCAACCGCACCCGGCGCAGCACCAACCGGCTTCCTCTCCACCTCCCCCTCAATCTCCTCATCCCCCTCCTCTTCACCACCACCCTGCCCGAACTCATTGACACGACTGTAATCCACCTTGTACGCCCACGCCTGGTACAAATAGACGAAAAAGATGACATCGTCTCTGAACGTCGCCAGACGGTGAAGGACCGGCATCTTGATCGTGAACGCGAACAAGTCGTCGATGAAGGTGTTGAGGAATTTATACGCCATGGCGCGGCCGGGCATGTGGGCGACGGATTTGAGGCGGTAGTTGATGTAGAGCGAGGGGACCTGTGGAGGCACGGAGGGTTAGGTGTGGGGGGGTTTTGGGAAGGGAAGGGGGGGGGGCGTACCATCATGAGGAAGCCGTACGCGTAGACAGAGCCAACGAGCGTGGTGATGATGAAGGAGTACCAGCTTTTGTGGCTTTCGTAGACGAGGGAGTATGCTGCGTAGGCGAGGAGGAGGGGCACGGCGACGATGCCCATGTATTGGAATGCGATGCGGTCGTACTCTTCGGTCTTTTCTTCGGTTTCGGAGAGTTTGTGTTTGTCTTGCAACACCACGGTATACGGAAGCGCCAGTTTTGCTGCGTAGGTGCCTGGTGCGGGTTGGCGGATTCTGACATCCACCGTCTTTGTGACTTTCCAGGCTTCGATGAGGATGCCCATCGCCTGACCGAAGAGGATCATCCAGGATGTGGAGTCGGTGTTGTCGAAGAGGTAGAGGAAGATGATGAGTTGCATGACCACGTTGGAGAGGATGGTGCGGACGGAGACGCCGACGTTGTCTTTCTTCTTGCGCCAGTGTCCGACGTCGGATTTGAAGGCGAGCATTTCGAAGATGATGTGCAGGATCGAGACGATGCCGGTGGTGCCGAGGAGCCAGGGGTTGGTGTCGAGGAGGGTTTCCTTGATGAGCTCGAGTTCTGAGCCATCGCCGCCGCCGGGGGTGGACTCGCCGCGGGCGGATTTGCGCGCGGTTTCTTTCATGCCTTCGTCCATGGAGGCCATGATGGAGAACTGCCAGTTGGCGAGGGTGGAGAGGTCGACATTGATGGGGAGGTTGGCAATCGGATCGGTGGCGTTGAGCTCGGTCATTTGTGACTTCAGCTGCCAGAAGGTGTTGAGGTAGAGGACGGGATAGTAGTAGCCTCCTTGGCCTGTGGCATCACGGCCCGGGGCGAGGGTGTAGAATTGAGACATGGCTG
The DNA here is from genome assembly GCA_021401465.1 of Teratosphaeria epicoccoides. Classification (NCBI taxonomy): domain Eukaryota; kingdom Fungi; phylum Ascomycota; class Dothideomycetes; order Mycosphaerellales; family Teratosphaeriaceae; genus Teratosphaeria; species Teratosphaeria epicoccoides. The sequence continues at coordinate 242,760 of JADDMT010000045.1, forward strand.
GGTGCAAGTTCTGGAGCGCTGGATTGCCAGTGCCTTGGACGAAGGACAGGGTGAAGTTTGGGTGATAGTAGGACGCGAGCGTGGGACCGGTGGAGTCGTTGACTTCCTCCTCGACCGCTCCCGCAGCGGTGCCATTCTTGGCTCCTAACAAGTTCCTGGTCTTCCTCACTTTTTTCTTGGCAAGGTACTGGGTCAAGGGCCTCGTCATTCTATAGGCTTTGCTCGGGTCATAGACTGGGCTCGCGGGGTCCATTTCGCAACCGGTCTGAGCAACGAATATATGCGCCCAGAGTGTCCCGTTGTTCTGGACCTGGTTGGGCAGGTTGAATGTCTTGTGCACACTCCGGAGATCCTTCTTACTGCTGTCCAAGGCAAAGTCTCTCTCGTCTACGATCAGGCTCTCGGCAGGCATGGCGGTCAGGCGAGGCATGGCAATGCTCGGACTGATGTACAGGGCGACATCGACCGTGGTATTGCTCGGCCAGAAGGGGTAGATGGTGACGGGCGGATTGTTCCACGCATCGACCGCTCCGGCATCCGATGGAGCGGCCTCGGGCGGTGGCGGGGCCGGGTGCGGATCGGAGCCCATCCACCGCGAGATCAGGAACTGGACGGCGATGAACATGGCAATGTTCCTCACGACGGGCCAGGCGGTGTCGAGCCATGATCGATCTGGCTGGGCGGGGACTGCATCTCCTGGGCGGGCTGCATCTCCGGCGCGGGCCTCTGGCATCTTTGGCGGAGGAGAATGCTCTGCGCGATTGATGATTGTCTAGCTTGCCACACGCGTGGACCTCACCGTCGAGCCACGTGGTCGACACGAAGATCGGGCCATGTTGTGGAGAATGTGTGGAGAATGTCCACCAAGACACGTGCAATGATCCGGGGGAACATCCGTGTCCTGACTAATCACCTTATCGCCCTCGCTTATCGCTAGCTCGCATGCGTCACATGTGAAGCTGTCGGTAGCTTCACCTGCTTCTACATCACACACGCACGCGACAGCCCGTGACTGACCACCATCCCTGCATCTCTGCTACTAATACTCCCTCGACGACTGCTACTACCGCCACTCCTTCTACACAGCATCACCACCCCCAGCCAACATACATACATGTAGACGCCGCCATGTTCTCAGAATACGGTAAGCACCACCCCATCACCACCGCCCCGTCCTCACCTGCCTGCCGCCGCCCTGACACTCCGCCCAGCCTCGCGCTTCTTGCAGCAGAGTGAAGCCCACCTCTCCCACTCTCGCATGCCCTCGCGGAACCCTCTCGAGCGACGGCGTTACCAGCACCGACAAGGCATGACTAATCACTCGACATCGCAATCCCGGTTTCCCTTTGCGAGTCGGCTGTCCAGGCAGCCGCAGCCTGAGGCGCCCCTGTTCTTCAGTACCGCCGAGGACTTCCCCGATGACGACGACGACGACGACGACGACGAACAGAAGCAGCATGCCCGAGAAGTGGAGGATGCGTTTGCGCTGCAGAAGAGCCGGATGGGCGGCCATTTTGGTCCCTCGCACCTCACCGAGAGCAGTGAGCTGGAGGATGACGGCATAGCACACGTCGACGCCGCCGGCCAGAATCACGATCGGCATGAGGGCGCGCGCGGGAGAGGCGTGTCCGACGTATCACGACGACCACCAGGCCATCGGGACACGAGTATGGCCGAATCCGAAGCCAGCAGCGCTCAGACTTCGAAAGGCAAAGCCCGGCTGGTGGACGTCAATCTGGCGAGCACCATCAACGAAGGGGAACCCCCCGAAAGCCTGACCAACTTCTCCGCTCCACCATCCCCGAAAGAGGAGCGACCAGCGCCTTTCCCAACCTTCAGGACGCGAGAAAATGATCCGCGACAGAGCACTTTCATGCCCGTGTCAGTCACCGATGACGAGTCGCATATCGGATTGCACCCGCATCGAGCATCGCCAGGCGCCGAAAGTGTGCCCGCTCCGACCGTCATACTCCCCGCGCAGGAGCCACCGCGGCACGATGCCTTCTGGGCCAACATCTTCCACATCTGTCTGTTCGCCATGTGTGCCGCATTCGTGCTCATCTGGTTCCACACCGCCACCCCGTCATCCTCGAAACCCATCGGAGACACAATCTACAGCGCGCTCAGAGGATCAACCTATATGCTATTGTGGGACACGTTCGTCTCCATCATCGTCGCTCTGCTCTGGCTAGCCCTCCTCCGCAACTACGTCCGACCTCTGGTCTTCATCATGCTCGCCACAGTGCCCATCATCCTCTTCGTCTTCAGCCTGTATCCGTTCATCGCCTCCTTCAAGGGACCTCGCCACGGAACCAGCTACCAAGACCGCGCCCTCCGCTGGGCATCCCTCGTCCCCGCAATCATCGCCGTCGTCTGGGCCGTCAACGTCATCCGCTCCCGCCACAGTCTCGACCGCGCCATCAGGATCCTCGAATTCAGCACGAAAATCCTCGTCGCCTCACCCCACCTCGTCACCCTGGGCTTCGCGACCCTCGCCGTCGTCGTCGGCTGGACCTGGCTCTGGATGCTCATGTTCGAGCGCGTCTTCCTCTCCGGCCACCTCGCCCCTGGCACCGGCGCCCGATTCATCCTCGACGCCAACAGCTGGTGGCTCGGCGCCTTCTTCGCCCTCCAATACCTCTGGACCCTCGGCCTCATCGCGGGAGTCCAACGCGCCACCACCGCCGCAGTCGTCAGCCAATGGTACTTCCACCGCCTCGCCGTGCCCCAGCCCACCAGCGAACAGGTCGTCCGCGCCAGTTTCTCCCACGCCACCGGCGCAGCCTTCGGAACCGTCTGCCTCTCCACCTTCCTCGCCCTCCTCGTGCGCCTCCCCCTCATCATCCTCCCCGCCCGCCTTTCCAGCCTCGTCAACATGGCCGCCTACTGGATCATCCCCTCCTCCCTCGCTACCCTCACCAACCCCCTCACCCTCACCTACGCCGCCATCTTCAGCCAGCCCCTCGGCATCGCCGCCCGCGGTCTCGGAAGCATGTCCTTCATCTCCCCCACCAATCCGACCAACACCCTCTCCACCCGACCCTTCCAACCTCACCGGCTCCCCCATCATCACACCTCGGCGCTGGTCCCCTTCCGCCTCGCCAAACTCCTGCTCCAAGCGACGCGTTACGTCATGTCCTTCGCCCTCGGTTTCAGCGGATGGATCCGCACCGCACGGGCGCTACCGATCGAAGGCGGCGTCAAGGGGAGTCTATACGCGTACGTGGTGGGGTTCGTAGCGGCGAGTATTGGTTTTGCGGTTCTGGGGGCGATTGAGAATGTGGTGGGAGCTGTTCTGGACGCGGCGGTGATTTGTTGGGCGAGCGAGACGGGGGGTGTGGGGAGATGGGGGGAGGCGAGGTTTTGTCGGGAGGCGGGAGAGTTGTTTGGGGAGGGGGAGGAGGAGCAGAGGGTCTAGCGTCGGAGCATTGGTTGTACATGGGTACATTGAGTTGAATGCGAGGGGGAAGACGAGCGGGCGGGTGCTTGGGTAGTGGGGTTGAGTATTTGGTGTACCCAGGACGGAAGAGTGTGATGTATGGTGGAGTTGGTCGCATGCTATTTGCGAGGATGCTACAGGATATGAAATGAGAATGAGAATTGAATGACCTGTGCCTTTGTCTTACCCGGTGTTGGTATTGAATCATCATGGGGTTGTATCAGCCGTACAGCGTAGACTCAGAGTGTCTGAATCTTTTCAGCCATCCACCGCAAAGGTGTATACATTTAGCTTGCAACGATTCAATCGCACAAGCGAGGCGTTTTCAACCCCCCCGATCCACTAACATCCGTTCCATCCCCCGCACTCCCCCCCCCGCTGCTCCCTCACCTCCCTCCTTAACCGCCGCCTTCCTCGCCCTCTCCCTCTCCCTCCTCTTTACCTTCCTCTCCCGATTCCTCCGATTCCTCCTCTCCCTCTCCTCCCCAAGCAGTCTCTTCCTCTCTACCTCCCTCACCTCCCTCGCCCCCTCACCCCTCCCCAAACCACCACCACCCACCCTCCCCACACCTCCCCTCCCCCGCCTCCGGCCCACCCCAAAAAGAATCTTCTCAAACCCCGCCGCCACGCCACCGCCGCCACCTTTCCGATCCACGACCCCCGAGCGCGGCAAATGCAAGACTTTCCACTCCCACGCACACCCGGGCGCCGGGGCGCGGGCGCGCGCGCGCACCGTCTCGCCACTCACGGCCGCCTGCTCGAACTGCGCCCGCCTCTCCCGGTCCAGCGGCGCGGCGAAGTAGAACTCTCGACGTCGCGCGCGCTGCACGAAGCCCGGTTCTCCCGGCGGGGTGGGGGAGCGGAGGCGGATCTTCGTGGCCGCGGGGGCGGCGGATCTGCTGGTTGGGGCGAAGAGGTGGAAGGCTAGTAGTTGTTGGGAGGAGTTGGAGTCGCAGTCGGAGTGGTGGGTGGCGTGGCGGTTTGCTGGAGAGGGGGGGTGGATGTACGAGAAGTCGGTCACGCGCTGCTTTGCTATTCGGGCGAGGATTTCGGGAGAGGAGGAGGCGGGGGGTGGGGTGCTGTGTGGTGAGTGCAAGTCTGCGCGGCGGACTGTCTGCTCCATTGCGGACGCGGATATTTGGGAGGGTTTCTGGAGGTGGGGTTTCGGGCGACTCGGGCCCATGATTGACGGGGGCTACCAGGTCGCCAATTCAGTCGTGGTTTGTTCAAGAGTTCAGAGGTGGAGCGTTCGTCAGCGGAATGTGACCGCGGTTCGGCGCTAGGAGCAGAATGGAAGCTACGGGATAAATTACGGGTGGGAGACTAGATATACGAGAGCACGGAAGCAAAACCTCAAGTAACGTTCTGTTGCTTCTACACTACTACATCGTCATTGCTGTTAAGATTCCCACGAGGTCACTCTGCAACTTGACGGCCCGTCCAGACCTGGGCAGCTCACTCCAGCCGTTCACGATGCCAACGCCAGGCAATGCCGTCGCTGACGAGGCTCGTAAGACGGTCATGCCGTTCGTACAGCCCCAAGACGACCTCGTATAGCGTGAAGAAGCCCGACCCATCGTCGAATGGGTGACCTTTCCACAGCATGCGGCCAGCGGCTGTCGGGATGGTGGAAGCTGCGTGCAGCCGTGACGACCACTCTGTGAGAATCGTCCAACAGCTCCGCGGCGGGTGCCTTGGCCCGGAAGCTGACGGTCCACGAAGCTGCTCGTGGCAGTGTGTATCAGTGCCCAAGCCTGCATTTCCCTTGGAGCCTGCTCAACACGCGTCGCATTCAATCGGCATCATGCCGCTTTCCACTCCCATATTGGCGCACTCCACTTCACGTCACAGGCTGCGGACCTCTCCCATCCTCCTCCTCCGCATCGGGATCCTTCCAGAACGCCCTCTCCACCACCTTCTCCCTCAAATCCCAAATATCCTCACTGCTCCCAAACTCCTTCTTTCGCCGCTCATCCCTCGACCGGTAATACTCTCGTATCTCACGCTCTTTCTCCTTGGCCGGCAACGTCCGGTTTCGCATGCAGAACCAAAAAGCTCCCCAATGCTCACTGCAATCCTTCAGTTTGCCATAGCGGTAAATGTCGTTGAACTTGCCGCCCAACGACTGGCAGTAGAAGGCTTGGTCGAAGGCCTGCCGACACGACATTGTGACGGGATAGAGGGCATCGGGATGGATGTTGAGGGAGCCGTCTGGGAGATGTCGGTCAGAGGTTGCTGGTTTGGGCGGTGCACCAGGCTCGATCGGTCGAGACGCCGGCTGCTGAGTGGGTGGGGCGGCGCCGCCCGGCGACTCCAACGATGCCAAGAATGCGTCGAGCTCCGCCTCTGCTTTCTCTCCGCGCGAGGCACTGCTGCCTGGCTGTCTCTGCTCCCCAAATATGCGCTCCCTCTGCCGCCCGGTCAGGCCAAAGCGGTCTTGAGGGGTTTCAGCAGATGCCGGGGCGTTCTCATCGGCCCTTTCGCCCGACGAAGACCACAGCCAGCCCATGATCCCGCCCGTATGGCGACTTGACACCGATTGGATATTCGGAACCACTGCATGCAAAGCACCGTGGAACAGTCGGGTCAATCTGTCAGTAAGATTTGATCATGATATTCTTACCGCAACAGGCAAACACGGAAGACTGCTCTCCTCTGCGAAGTAGGCCGGGCCGAGCCGAGCCGAGCGGCATCCTGAGGATCCAAGATGATCGTTCCACGGACGTCTACTCCAGCACGACCTCTTCTGGCACTGTGAGCCAGCTCGCTCGACAGCCTGGCTTGCCACCCATCTGACGGCGGGCGCGGTCGTCTATCTCTATGCCCACACATACGTGGAGGAGAAGGATGGACCGTTCTTGGAATAGGGCCATGTGAACATTCTGCTCCCTATTCAGTTGATGTGGACGATGCGATCATCACAGAAGAGGTCCACAGATGACTGTTAGAACCAAAGTCCAAAGGCCGGTGCAGCTGAAGAGCGCACTCAAAGCGATTCAGCAGTTGAAGAGAACTGGCGTCGTCTGGATAGTTGGGAGCGATGGGTGGGATGGAGGGTCGAGGGTAGGGATGTTTGGGGGCGGTGGGTGGGGTGGAGGGATGCGGGGTTGGTGAGGATGTTCGAGGGTGGCAAGGCGGCGAGGAGCAGGGGGAGGGATAAGGGGGAGGCGATGGGTTCGCGATGGAGGGTGGTCTACTCAGCTCCAGAGTCGTACCTCCCGAGAGAAACAAAATCTTGTTGAAAGCGACCAAGTGATAGTGGCCGGTAGATGGAGAGGAAAGATGGTGTCATGTCCATCAGCAAGTCAGGCAATTACCCCAATACTGCAGTTGAGCAAGAAATATTATTCGTTCTGTCGTACGCGTGATAGAGTGCCTGCATCAAGTCGCAAAGCGTGACACTGGCGGAGTATCTAGGTAGATTTGTTCGATGCTGCCAGGGCCAGAGATCCAGGTGCGGCAGGCACGACTCCATCCGTCGAGGGCTGGTTGAACATTGGTCAGGTCTCCACCTCCTCGACTCGCTGCTCCGGCCGTCAACAGCTCTGTCCGGATGCTGACCGAGCACGTGATGCGGACCCCATCCGGTCACGCCTGGGGCGGTGGTACATGGAACGAAACATTTGTCTCGTCGGGGCGGTGGAGCATCTATACCAGTCGCTTGACGTAGTCGATGGCGAAGGGGGCTGCAGACTTGTTAGGCAGATGCAATGCTTGTGACCGTTCGGAAGCGAGGATGCGTACATAGGTAGAGGAGCAGGCAGGTGGTCAGAGCGGCGGTGATGGTCTGGTTGGCGATGGCTTCTTGCTGCTTGCGCTCCTCTTCCGAGGGCGGTGGTGGTGCTGTGATGACGGTCAGCTTGTTTGTGATGGTCCGGGCGAGGTGGTGCGGTTCATACCTCCGCCGAACATGTTGACGATGGTGTAAGGAATGGTAATGATTGTTACCTACTGTAACCTACCCTTGTACCGTATGTGATGCTTCACAAGCGGGTGATGCGGCTCTGCGGGCGCCGCCGAGACGCGCTACAGGAGGCGTTTCCCTCGACGATTTAGCCCTCACCAAATCAAACCAGATACGGTCAATAACAACAATCACCAAGATGGAAGAGCACGAGGAAGCAGAAGGCAACAACGACGCTCAAGAGCAAGTGCAGCCAGAGATCGACGAGGAGAATGACACGCGTGAGCTGCAGGCGGATCAAAGCCCCGCCGCCCACGCCGACGACGGTGACGGTGACGATGACGACGAGTCTGAGCTGGAGGAACTGGACGAACACCAGTTTGACGAGTTCGACCCGACGTCCCTCCACATTCCCGACCGCCCCATTGCCGTCGACGCGGACAATGTCGGGGCGCTGGGAGTGCACAAGCGCAAACGGACGGAGGAAGAGGAGCGCGAGCGCAAGAAGAAGAAGAAGAAGGAGGGCAGGCGCGAGAGACCGAAGAAGAAGGCGCGTCCGGGTGCCGACGAGGACGACTTTGAGGGCGGGCCAGAAGTCGACGGCAAGCGATCGAGGAAGAGGAAGGGCGGGGAGGCGGCGCCCAGGAGACAGAAGGAGAAGAGTGCGGAGATCGACGAGGAGCAGCTGTCGCCGGAAGAGCGTGAGTCACGCCACCACCCGTGCATGACAGACAGTGATGGCATGAATACTGACCGAGTCTCCCAGGCCGCCGCAGAGCCCTCGACCGCCAAATGGACGAGGCTCTCAAGACCCACCGCCCCGTGCGCCGCGGCAAAGGCATCGACCTCGAAGCCGCCGCCGACGCCGAGATCGAATCCGTGCGCCAGAAAATGGCCAAAGCCTGCGAGGCCGACGCCGAAGCCCGCTCGCAGGGCCAGGTCGCCACCCACAAGCTCCAAATCCTCCCCGAAGTCGTCGAGCTTCTCAACCGCAACACCATTCAATCGCAGCTCGTCGACCCCGACATCAACATCCTCGAGGCTGTGCGCTTCATGCTCGAGCCGGCCGATCACGATGCCGCATTGCCGAACTACAAGATCCAGCGCCAGCTCTTCGACGCGCTGGCGAAATTGACCATCGGCAAGGAGGCGCTGATCGCCAGTGGCATCGGCAAGGTCGTCCTCTTCTACACCAAATCCACCCAACCGCAACCCGACATCAAGCGCTCCGCGGAAAAGCTGGTCGGCGAATGGATGCGCGTCGTCCTCAACCGGCCCAAGAACCAGCGGAATCGTCCCGTCGAATCCCGCACCTACGACCCCCTCGCCACCCACGTCGCCGCTCGCAACGGCACCGCCCGGCTCAGCCAGCTGGAGAAGGCGGCCGTGGCGGCGGAGAGGAGGCGCAAGGTGCTGTCGCAGCCCGTCCCCGGCAACCGGGCGCGCGCCGATGGCAGCGGCCTGGGCACCTACACGATCGCGCCCGTGAACAATTTGAGCAACGCGAATGTCGTGAGGGGCGGCGCGGACGCCGGCGGGCACATGAGGAGGATCATCGCGAGGAGTAAGGCGGACCGGTGAGCTGGGGTCGCTCCTCCACGAGGAAGAGAGTTGGTATCACGATCGATCCATCGTATCGGTGGGAAGAAGTTTGTTGACGGCCTCACGTGGGGAGAAGTTTGTTGACGGCCTCACGTGGGGAGAAGTTTGTGGGAGGCCTCACGCGCGGTCTCTATGCATGGGCAGTTGACTGTCCTTTGCTTTTTCCCCAATCAACATCATTGTGCTGCAGCTGTGATACTCGTGGATGTAGGTGCAAGCTATATACATACCAGTTTCTGATAACAGAAAAACCAGGATCGTGAAAACCCGCGACTACCACAATCTGACCCGGCTCCTCCCCCCGATCTCGTCATTGGCAACAGAAAGCTCGAGCATCGGGTAAGACGACGGCGCATCAGAACCAACTTCTCACGTCAAGATCTCGTTCTCATCTTCCCTAGCGCAAACCGATGATCCATTTCAAAAAAATCGAGGAGCCGTACATCCCTACCCACGATCCACGCCGTGCCGATGATCGTGTTTCCCGTGCCCATTCCTGCAGGCTCCTACAAGTCTGGCAGACGATCTCGCTCGCCCTCGACAAGTGCATATCCCCCCCCCCCCACCCCAGCAGGAAGGGCGCACGAATGCCGCCCGCGACGACGTACGTGGTGGCGATCGGGTCCATTCAACTGTGACCAAGTCCCCCCCCCCCCCCCCCCCCC